>CM035160.1:6690243-6959410 GCA_020205615.1 Panax quinquefolius | reverse complement strand
AGGATTAAGGATTAAGGATTACGTACTTGGTTTTATCACGTCGAAAATACCTCAAAAATAATCACGGTGGTGTAAAATTAAGAATGATCAAAACATGGATCTGATCAAAGCTAGTATCCGAATAGATGTTTTGGACAAAAGAAGAAATTTTATTTTAGGTGAATAGTCTTAGTATCGTGAATAGTCTTAGTATATGTGAATAGTCTGCGTATCGTGAATAGTCTAGTATCATGAATATAAATCAGACACCAAAAGATAGAAATTCCACAAAAACATCTTCACAACTTCATGAATAGTACTTTCGTGAATAGTAACTTCGTGAATAGTAACTCATGAATAGTAACTCGTGAATAGTAATTCATGAATAGTAACTTAAACGTGAAAAAGTTCCAAATTTGATAAAAGTTTCGACCGATATTTGACATAATGATATTGAAGAAATAATATCATTTGAGAAGAAAATAACATCCTAAATACCTCGAAAAATCGATTTTCGAATTAACTTAGCCCACCATTTGCGTCACCCGTCTTGGGTGCGCCACTTACATGGTACATAAATTCAAATCTGACTTACTAATATAAGCGTAGGTATGCAATCGACATAAAGCGTGAGTTTGAATACAAATATTATCTACTAGATATTATCTGAACTCGAAAGAGTCCTCATTACAACTATTATCACCTTTATTTCACGAGAATAGTGAGGGACTACTAATCTTATCCTACGGACCATTACTTCCGTTCCCAGGCTTCGTCCCGGCTATGTTCTCATTTCACGAAGAAACGGTGAAAGAAAAGGTGAGCTCAACTAGCCCGATGAAATATTATGACTAAGATAATGCGAGAATAAATTATCATTAGCCTTGTGATGTTAAGCGATAAAATCTGATAAACAACCGGTTTAAGCTGCGGCGGAATAAGCGATCCATTAAAAAAGTCAGTAGAGAATAAAATCTACTATCTTTTAGGTTTTAAAGGTTTTCATCAATTTTTATCATTTGAGACTCGACAATAAATAAACCACCACATCTAATCATCCTGTACCCACGGTCGAGGATTTTCATCAAATTATCGATGGTCGTGACTATCAAGAATCACCCTGGTCATAATAATACCAAAAACTATCCATCATTTGCATTACGAACCCTTTGAGGACTTTTGTCACATCATTTATATCAAGTCGTGATTATCTTAGAATGATCACAGTGGTCATAATCATACTAAGTTCATCTATCTATGCGTAAGCGAAGATAACATAATATAACATGAGGATGATGATGATGACATAATAATTGATAAAACAAGTTCAAAATTATTTAATCCATGAATTATTAACGTCAAATTATCGACATAATCTTGTTTTATGTAGAGTAAAATTCAAGAATGATCGGAAGAATATTTCCGTGAAAGATCTTTGGATGAAGCATGAATATCGAGGATATTCTACTAATTTCATGGAGTATAGAAGTCAAAGTTTTAACCATTTGGGTATAATAAAGAATGGAATAACAAAAGAAATCACCGTGCATGCGGTACCGCGCATAGGCAGAGTTATTCAAGCGAGAATAATAATAACGGAACGGTCGGGGTGAAATTCACTGCAAGCGGGATGTTCAACGAGAATAATAAAGATGGAACCGGATCCGGTGTAAAACACTGAGATAGGATATTCAGCGAGAATGATAAAAAGCGGAACCGGTCAGGTGTAAAAACCTGTGAGCGAGGATGTTCAGCGAATAATAATAAAAAAGCGGAACCGGTCAGGTGTAAAAACACACGACGAGGATGTTCAGCGAGAATAATAGAAGAATGTCACCAAGTATAGAATAAATGGCGTATCTGAGGTTATTCAGCGAGAATAATAAGCGATGGAATAACATAAGGATTTCACAGAAGTATAGGGTATCTGGCGTATCTGAGGTTATGTATAGGGTATACCACTTTTACGAGTTATTCAAGAGAATAATAATGAATGGAATAATGAAGTTCTCTTGAGAAGAAAGAATAACACACTACTAGTAAAAAAAATGAATATAGAAGTAGTGAAGTAGCGAGAATACTCTTCTTTCTTTCTACATAATTTTCTCTCTATAGCCTCTCTCTATAATTTCTCTCTCAGAGTTTGATGAATTAAGTAAGAAAATAATGAAGGAATGAGCTTATTTATAGGAAAATGGAATGCGTAGTAACTAATCCATGAGCGGTCAGATTGATTTACTTTAATCGGCGGTCCGTATTTAAAGAAAAATCTTTTAAATAAAATATAATATATTCTATTTATATAAAAACATTTTACTATATGCAAACCTTTATGCAAATCTATGCAAAATCTTATCAAAACACTTATCTGACTTATCGTAATAAAATATAATATATTACATTTATAGAATAACTTTAATAAAGTATTACATTTTATATAAAAAGATGTTTACATTTTATTACGTTAATAATCTGAATAAAACAAAAGCGTCGTTATCATTATAATAATTCATATTATTAATATAATGATAATGGAATCAAATGGTGACTTCTCGCATAAGCATCGATAATCAATCAGGTGTCTTCTTATGCGACCCACACGTATTCTTGTACTTTTTTCTAAAGAGTAGTTCAGCGGTAACCACGGTAAAACTTCCGTAGTTATTTTGATAAAAATATTTTTGTCGTTTTCTCGATCAAATGATAATTACATTGTGGGGTCCACCTGATGATTGGTAGTTATGCGAATATTCCTGCTAATAGAATATTCCCAGAGCCGATCGAATCGAATATAATATAACCACTTGCATACTTTGCAAAATTTATAAATCTACCCCTGACTATAATATTATCTCAAATTCACACCATAATATTAAAAATTATTTTGACAAAATTTAAATCTTTATTGATAAAATCACGGGGTCTCACTGATCCCCTCTTATGGAATTTAGCCCTCGAAATTAGAAGTGCGATACTGAGTATGATAAAGAGATGAGGATACCTTGAATACCTTTATCGTTGAAAATATTAAATTCATCTTTGCAATCAGGCGAAGATATTCATTAACAATTCATCTTTTTTTCTGGGCTAAGATATATTATTACAATTCATCTTTTGTACTTCTGGGCGAAATATATATTTTGTAAAACCAATAATCTTTGAGACTTCGACTTAATAGTATCACGACCACGAATTATCCATACCTTCTTGGCGAGGATATTCGTGTTTTTTTCAATCTGATCGTGATTATCTAAGAATAATCGTAGTCGTAATCATACCAAATCTATCGATCGATACTACTGACTGACGAAGATGACTTTTACCACATCCATGAATTAATATTTCATTCTTTGAGACTCATTTCGATAATTAATCCATATCATCGAATCATCATCCATTCTTGGGGCGAGGATATTCATTAGTATCACGACCACGAATTATCCATACACTACTGACGAAGATAATTGTGTATTCATTAGTATCACGACCACAAATTATCCATGCACTACGGCGAAGATAATTGTGTATTCATTAGTATCCGACCACAAATATATCCATTACTTCTGACGAATAATTGTGTATTCATTAGTATCACGACCACAAATTATAATACCACTACGGCGAAGATAATTGTGTATTCATTAGTATCGACGACCACAAATTATCCATACTTTCGGCGAAGATAATTGTGTGTATTCGATTAATTATACTACGGCGAAAATTATCATTAGTATCACGACAAATTATCCATACCTTCGACCCGAAGATAATTGTGTATTCATTAGTATCACGACCACAAATTATCCATACACTTCGACGAAGATAATTGTGTATTCATTAGTATCACGACCACAAATTATCCATACTACGGCGCGAATAATTGTGTATTCATTAGTATTAGTATCCGACCACAAATTATCCATGTACTACGGCGAAGATAATTGTGTATTCATTAGTATCACGACCACAAATTATCCATACCTTCTGACGAAGATAATTGTGTATTCATTAGTATCGCGACCACAAATTATCCATGCCTTCTGCGAAGATAATTGTGTATTCATTTAAATATCGACCATAATTATGTTTTCGAAATAATTGTGTTATGATTCTGGTTATGATTAAGAACAATCACAGTCATAATCATACCAAGTCCATCTATCTTTTCTGATACGAGATGACTTTCAGCGTAATATAAGCGTGAGGATAATGATATAAAGAATCGATCGAATGAGATAAAGGATAAATATTAAACATTTATAATATAATTTATCCGAGGTTCAAGAATATCCCCATGTTATCAATCACTTAATAATCTCATAATCTAATATCATTAATATTATAACAATATTTTAATCACTTCTTAAATTTATAAACAATTTATCTTAATTGTTTACGCTTTACCATATAATGCATTTAATCATTCAAAAATGCCATACTCATAAAATATCATCACCAATTATCAAATCCTCATAAAAAAAATATGCATATACTATATATAGGATTCTACAGCCATAAAATCCTATTTTTGACTTTGTTACTTCACATAGCATATTTAACTCGTATGTTAAGTAACTAAACTATTTTCATGAAAAATACCAAATCAGTCCCAAAAATATTTCTTTTCTGGGATTTAGCATAATATAGTCCCATAATGAAAATATATTTTCTCGAATTTTTAAAATTCATTTACTATTTTCAAAAATCAATTTCTAATTAATTCCTTAAGAAATTAGCTACCTCAAGTTTAACTCAAAAATTCCCAAATCTTGGCAGGACCTTACACATGTTAACGTGAGCTTCTAGTTTAAATTTCATGGTCATCGGAGTTATAGAACTCGGTTATAGCGTTTTAAATCGGAAAAACCTAAATATTGAAATAGTCATAACTTGCTCATTTTAAGTCGAGAATGAGCTCATTTTTGGACAGGAGGTACTTTATACCATATACCTTCATGTCCCAAAAGGCCAGAATTTTTCTCATAATTTAAGTGGCCGAAACAGCCCTCTAAAAGTTTGGGCGAGGAAGCATTTTCGGGTTTTACAGCTTTGGCCTCTCCTTTGCTAAAATCAGTCCACACAAAAATCTACAACACCTTTTCCAGTAATTCCACTTGGATTAGTTAGGTAACTCATAGATCTAACTCTAGGACTTGACCACATTCAAAAATTCAAAATATAATAGGAGATATGGTCGATTGAATTTCATATTCGTTTTTCACCAAAATCGATTTTCAACTCTTTGTGATTTCTAAGAAACTTTCATGTTTTCACATACTAACCAACATAACTCATCATAAAACTTACTAATACTTCATATACCCATGATTTTCATTAGTCAATGCTTTTATTATGACTTTCATCATAAACCACGTAAGCAGATCCTTTTAGTTGAAGAAATATTTGAGGTTTAAGAAATGGGTTTTTATCTTTGAATTCGATACAAAATTCGATTTCACGCTCTAAGTAGGCTAGAAGTCTTCAAGAATCGTCGAGAAATTTATTAATAATAGAAATATCATTCAAAGCTGTGACTCTCATCCAAGACTTGGATAATCGTCACATTGATACCAATTGTGACTTACATCCTTAACCTAGATAGCACCTCACAATGATACCTATAAACTTGCCATCTTCATTCACGATGTGCGCCTCTGAGAAAGTCGGCCCGGTGCATTCCACTGAGGAAGTCAACAACGAAAGGTTCGGGGCTCTTTACTTATGGCTTGATATATGATGATTAACTTTAGGGTTTGGTTACTTTGAATTAAGTATAATGAGGTTGGTTAGGAATATAAAAAGCTAACAACCTTACGAAAAGAATGATGAGTAGTTAACCAATTGATTCTAAAATACCATCAAAGGCAAGTATTTTCAAAAAGAGATAAGATCGGCGAAGTAGCGTGAAAGTGTTTATTTGAATCAAACAAGATTTAATAAGCGAGTGGAGTAGTGAAGGTTTCTCTCCAACTAAGTTTTGACCAGATAAATCAAAGTCAATTTCTCAGGAGTCAAATTTAAGCGTTGAGCATAAGAAAGAGAGAGATAAAATAATGGGTAAGGTAGAGCCGGTATCGAATACGATATAGACTTATGAGCTTATGATTAACTTACGTGATAATTTTAACTCGTCACGAGAAAAAAAGCGCTCTCTCTTAAACCGTTGCAGGACATCCTTTGGCATCACTATCTTTTGGACTTGACTTCACCATACGACAAAATCGAGCTAAGTGACCTTCTCTTCAATTAAAACACGCTTTGGATTCTTTGCGTGTCGGTTTAGACGGATGTGTCCCTCTGTCGCATTTGAAACATCTGACCGGTGGTCGTTGGACTTGACTTTGAAGCGGTCTTTGATTAATCAAAGCGTCTTCACGTCGTTGTTGACCCTCTCTTCTTGAAATGTCCATTCTTATTATCTTTGCCATGATTACCGCAGAAATGGTTACCATTCTTGACATGATAATTTTCCCCGATGGTTATCATTGTTAGATGGCCGTTGCCCGGTATGATTATTATCGTGTTGTTGGTCATTACCTTTTGTTTGGTGAATCAACACTCTCATGTGCTTCATTGCTTATCTCGATATTTTGGATGTCATTTTCAAATCTTTGTCACAAAACATGGGTTAATTAACATATCACGTATTATCACTATACTACGTGAGCCAAATAAATACCAAATAAACTTAGGTAGGTTAAATACTAGCGAAGAATTCCCGTCTCTCCCCTCCTAGTTCTATTCTCACATCTTAGCGGGGATCGTATCCTAAGCTACGATACCAAGTTGTGGCGCCCCCAAAATTAGGTATCGTCACCCGTCTTGGGTCGCCACTTACATGGTACATAAATTCAAATCTGACTTACTAATATAAGCGGTATGCAATCGACATAAAGCGTGAGTTTGAATACAAATATTGTCTACTAGATATTATACAAACTCGAAAGAGTCCTCATTACAACTATTATCACACTTATTTCACGAGAATAGTGAGGGACTACTAATCTTATCCTACGGACCATTACCCGTTCCCAGGCTTCGTCCCGGCTATGTTCTCATTTCACGAAGAAACGGTGAAAGAAAAAGGTGAGCTCAACTAGCCCGATGAAATATTATGACTAAGATAATGCGAGAATAAATTATCATTTAGCCAATGATGTTAAGCGATAAAATCTGATAAACAACCGGTTTTAGCTGCGGTGGAATAAGCGATCCATTAAAAAAGTCGAGTAGAGAATAAAATCTACTATCTTTTAGGTTTTAAAGGTTTTCATCAATTTTTATATTTGAGACTCGACAATAAATAAACCACCACATCTAATCATCCACTGTACCACGGTCGAGGATTTTCATCAAATTATCGATGGTCGTGACTATCTAAGAATCACCCACAGTCGTAATCATACCAAAAACTATCCATCACTTTGCATTACAGACCCTTTGAGGACTTTTGTCACATCATTTATATCAGTCGTGATTATCTAGAATGATCACAGTCGTAATCATACTAAGTTCATCTATGCTGCGTAAGCGAAGATAACATAATATAACATGAGGATGATGATGATGACATAATAATTGATAAAACAAGTTCAAAATTATTTAATCCATGAATTATTAACGTCAATTATCGACATAATCTTTGTTTACGTAGAGTAAAATTCAAGAATGATCGGAAGAATATTTCCGTGAAAGATCTTTGGATGAAAGCATGAATATCGAGGATATTCTACTAATTTCATGGAGTATAGAAGTGAAGTTTTAACCATTTGGGTATAATAAAGAATGGAATAACAAAAGAAATCACCGTGCATGCGGTACCGCATGAGGCGAGGTTATTCAAGCAGAATAATAATAACGGAACGGTCGGGGTGAAATTCTGCAAGCGAGGATGTTCAACGAGAATAATAAAGATGGAACCGGTCCGGTGTAAAAACACGAGATAGGATATTCAGCGAGAATGATAAAAAGCGGAACCGGTCGGTGTAAAACTGCTGACGAGGATGTTCAGCGAGAATAATAAAAAGCGGAACCGGTCGGTAAAAAAACGAGACAGGATGTTCAAGAGAATAATAGAAGAATGTCACCAAGTATAGGGTAAGCAGCGTATCTGAGTTATTCAATGAGAATAATAAGCGATGGAATAACATAAGGATTTCACCAAGTATAGGGTATCTGGCGTATCTGAGGTTATGTATAGGGTATGCCACTTTTACGAGTTATTCAGCAGAATAATAATGAATGGAATATGAAGTTCTCTTGAAGAAGAATAAACACACACTAGTAAAGCTGAATATAGAAGTAGTGAAGTAGTGAAGTAGAGAATACTCTTCTTCTTGCTACTATAATTTTCTCTCTATATAGCTTCTCTCTATAATTTCTCTCTACAGAGTTTGATGAATTAAGTAAGAAAATAATGAAGGAATGAGCTTATTTATAGGAAAATGGAATGCGTAGTAACTAATCCATGAGCGGTCAGATTGATTTACTTTAATCGGCGGTCCGTATTTAAAGAAAAATCTTTTAAATAAAATATAATATATTCTATTTATATAAAAACATTTTACTTATCAAAAACTTTATGCAATCTTATACAAAACTTATCTTATGCAAAAAACTTATGCTGACCTTATCGTAATAAAATATAATATATTATTATTTATAGAATAACTTTAATAAAGTATTACTATTTTATATAAAAGATGTTTACATTTTATTACGTTAATAATCTGAATAAAACAAAAGCGTCATTATCATTATAATAATTCATATTATTAATCGTGATAATGGAATCAAGTGGTGACTTCTCGCATAAGCATCGATAATCAATCTGGTGTCTTCTTATGCGACCCACGTATTCTTTGTACTTTTACTACTAGAGAGTAGTTCAGCGGTAACCGCGGTAAAACTTCGTAGTTATTTGATAAAAAATTTTTTTCGTTTTCTCGATCAAGCAATAATTACATTAATGGGGTCCACCTGATGATTGGTAGTTATGCGAATATTCCTGCTAAGCAAGAATATTCCTGAGCCGATCGAATATAATATAACCACTTGCATACTTTGCAAAATTTATAAATACTACCCTACACTATATAATATTATCTTAAATTCACACCATAATATTAAAAATTATTTTGACAAAATTTAAATCTTTATTGATAAAATCGGGGTCTCAATTTTAAATAAAAAAAATTTCCTTAAAAATTGACTTCAAAATAGTATTAATAATTTGAAAATGAATTAAGGTTAAGAAATAATCATAAAAATTTCAAAATAAAAAATTTGGTTATAAATATTCATTGTTATCGAGAATATTCGTTTGGTCAATGGATATTAAATCTTTGTAAAGGGAATATTAAATGCGTAGAATAGCGCGATGTGTGGGCCCATCAAGAAGACCAACAACGACCGTATGAAGGCGTCGGCCTTTGTGCAACTAGTTTTAAGGGAGGAGAAGCGACCACGGTCGTATGTTACAAATGCGGGAAGAGGGACATATCATTAAGCCCTGAGCAGTTTAAGGTATGCTATAGTTGTGGAAAGGAAGGACATATCGCTTCGAGATTATGCGATGGCGAAACCTAGTTGATGGGGACGGTGACTCGAAAAGCTATCCCGAGAAAAATCGAAAGTCAACAATTTCGGGAAGAAGCGTTTGTCGTGGGGTCAAAATGCTGAGAACGAGCGAAGTTAGCACAGGTTAATCGATTATAAATTCTTACGAAGTATATACCTTCTAGATATCGGTTCTACCCATTCTTTTATCTCTCTTACTACTTTACTTTCAGCGTTTAAACTTGACTCAGGAGAAATTAGACTTTGACTATCTGTGGAAACTCAGGTTAGGAGAAACTTTCATCCGTCCTTTGTTTATAAATCTTGCTTGATTCGAGGTTTGCCTTTATCACATTACACAGTAACCTTATTTTATAGAGATATTTGTTTTTGATGTGATTTTAAGGTTAACTTCTCATCATTGCCAAAATTGATTATTTTAAAAGGTTGTTAGTTTTCATATTCCTAAACAACTTTGTTATTGAATTCAAGCAATCGAACCATTGTAGTCAAACATTTTCATATCAAGCCATGAAAGTCATTCGTTTATTACGGATGTAATTTTCTTAGTCCGTATTATGGATTTGAATAAAGACACATGATTTGAATAATATTCTTGTTGTTATTGATTTTTTCTGGCGTATTTTACGAAGAATTTCTTGGCTTACTCCCAAAGCACGATATTAAATTTTGTATCGACTTTGAACCGGTACAAAACTCATTTCTAAAATCTCATGTCGAATAGCTCTATTGAACTTGAGGAGTTAAAATTCAACTATAAATTTGGTACTGAGCCTTTATCTTGTGACTTCCTTTGTGGAATTCACCTAAGCGAGAACTCTGTAGGGGGCGTTATATTAGATGCGATAGTAAAAAGCGTGTAGGTGTCATTGTAGCGTCTTATCAAGATTGGGATATGAGTCACGATTTAGAAAGCGACCTAAGTCGATAATCGAAATCGTAAGCTTTACAGAAGCTTAGTTGGTTATTATCGGAGATTAGTTGAAGGATATTCTCGAATATTTACTCAGATTAACAGGTGACTCGAAAAGATACAAAATTCGTATGGGCGAGGAATGCGAGAAGATTTTCCAAGAGCTCGAGGCGACTCATTTCGCACATATTTAACCATACCATCTTGGAAAGCGAGCGTGGTGGGCGCGCGTTGAGTAGAAGATCATATCTTGAGGAGCAGTGCGATGATGTCAAGTATCGCGTAGAGCCCGACTTTAATAGAAAAAGTTAAGGTTGCTCGAGCCACGCAGGCCGGATATGATCTTGAAGAAATCTGAAGGGCTATTAGGGCGAGAATTGATGAAGAAGGAATACTTGAGTCCACTCTAGACTTTGTGTTCTAACGACTACGATTTGAAGAACAAGATTATGATGGAGGCACACTGATACACCATTTGCGATCCATCACGGAAGTACTTAAAATGTATCGTGATCTTGACATACATTTTGGTGGAAGCGATATGAGGAGAGAGATCGCGTAGTTTATCTCGATGTGTTTAACTTTTGAGCGTGTAAAGCGGGACATCTTGTACCTAATGGTCGTTGCAACCACTTGAGATTTTGAAATGGAAGTGGGAACACATTACCACTGAATTTCATTACTAATCTTCTGCGGTTTCTCGAGCATCAATCTTATTTGGGTTATTGTTGATAGATTAACCAAATCTGCTCATTTCTTCTACCGTCTGAGAGACTTATTCCTTGAGCGTCTTTCTCGTATATACGTAAATGAGATTGTGAGATTGCATGGCATGCCGGTATCCATAGTTTTAGATCGTGACCGAGATTCACTTCATGATTTTGGGTTAGTTTGTGAAAAGCTATGGAGCGCGAATTTCTGATTCGGTTTGGCATACCATCCTCGAAGCGGATGAGGCGATGAAAAACTACTCGAACTCTTGAAGATATATTAAAACTACGTGTCCTAGATTTCAAAGGAAGTTGGGATAAGTACTTGCCATTGGTGGAATTCTCATACAACAATAGTTATTAAACAAATATAGGCGTGGTTCCATTCGAAGCATTATATGGACAAAATGTCGTTTCTCGATATGTTGGGATGAGGTGGGTGAAGCTTGACATTGTTGGGACTAGAGTTAATGCGTATGATGATTGACAAGCGTATACTACAAGCGGCACAAGATCGTGAAAAGAGTTATCACGGATCTTCATCGAAAGGGCGTGGAATTTAATATGGGGATCATGTATTGTTGCGAGTTGCTCCGTGGAAGAGATTTGAGATTTGGGAAGAGAAAGCTCGATCCACGATTTATTGGTCCATTTCAAATTCTTGGTAGGAGGTAGGAAATGTAACTTATAGACTTGCGTTACCTCAAAGTATGTCTCGTGTTATAATGTGTTTCACGTACTCATACTTCGTAAATATGTGAAAGACCGAACCACGTTATTGAGTTAGAACCAGGACGAGATAATAGAAGACTTAACGCGTATGAGGAGGTACTGTCAAGATTTTGGATAGGAAGGAGCATGTCCTACTTGAAGGTTATACCACAAGTTAAAGTTTTGTGGAGAATCATCTTATAGAGAAATGACACAGGAATTGGAAGCGAAAATGAAAGCGGTATCCTCATCTTTTGAAAACACAGAATACGTCGTCGATTTCGAGGGCGAAATTTCATAAGGAGGAGGTTGTAAGACCAAATTTTTTAAATAAAAAGGAATTTCCTTTATTTTGAAATAGTAAGGGTTGATTTGATTAATGTGGATAGTTAAGGGTTAAATCGCAAATATTTCAAAATAAGCAAGTGGTTATAAAATATTCATTGTTGTGGGGAATATTAGTTTGGTCGTGGAATATTAAATCTTGTCGGGGAATATTAAATGCGGTAGTATGACCATGTGTGGAGCCCATGTGAGCGATTGGATGAAAAGCAGCAAATATAAGTTGTTTTTAAATACTTGGCGTAGTTGTTAGATTATCTTTGTTGGAATACCGGTGGTTAAAACACACTGTCTGGCGTTGTTGAGCGGTAGCTTTGCGGTATTGCACCAATTATTGATTCTTACGTGAAGGCCTTTACTTTCGATAATGGTTACGATAATTCTTATTCGATATTTTATTGAGTTAATAATTCTTTGCGTTGATATTTTATATTCTTTGTTGTTTGATAATTGTAAATTTACGGTATCTTTCATTATCGAAGCAATAATTCATATTATCTGAATAATATTATTAGATAACATTATTGGCGATGTCTAGAAAGTTACATCAAGGAGAGGTTTGGTCGTCTAATTGCGGCGTGATGAAGAAATTCTTATTGGAAGCCCCTCTTTCTGAGGAGCGCACGGTTGTCGATATTGTGATTACGTAATATTATTTGTGAATAATTAATTATTGATTTATATGATGAGAAAATATTGATTTTATGTGGATATAGATGGAGAAAATTTTTAAAATGACAATTTTTGAAAATTAATATTTTATCTTTTTTACGATAAAATAATTCATTTAAATATATTATTTTAATAATATATTACTTGGTGATATTTTACAATGAATGTGGGATATATGAGTATATGAGGAGGAAAGTATTTTGTGGCATTAAATGTTTAACACATGTTTTGTGTGTTGGTGGACACAATTATTGGTAGAAATTTGATTATAGCACTTTGTAAAATCGCTTGGTTTGTGGATTTTGGTCGATTTTTGTTTGGAATTTGGAAAAACTTTCTTCTGCAAAGTTGTAGAGAAATTGAATTTCCTATAAAAACTCATGAGATTCGAATTTTCTGATGAAAGGGCTATTTATTATGAATTATTGAAGTTAGAAGCTCAGAAATAATTGATTTTGGGAGTTTAAATTATTTTTGTTAAGAAAAACGTTTTTGTATTTTTTGGACATCATTAACATGTGTGGCTGGTGTTTTGACCAAAAGGTGGGCTAAGGAAAATTTGTATAATTATATTAATATTATATTAAATTTTTAACTTTGGTATTCTAGCGTTTTCTATAAATAGGGTCTTGGGTTAGAATTGAAAATCACACCGAAGCTGAAGTTTTCTCTCTATTTCTCTCTCGATATTTTGGCGTATTCTTGTGAGTATTTTGAGTATACTTTGAGTATTGCTAGGCGGTGCAAGTTCCTTGACCTTATATACGGTATTATTAAAGTAGAAATCTTGATCTTTCGAGGTAAGGGATATTATTTTTTTGTAATGATATTATTTCTTGATATCATTATCTTTGAAATATTGATCTGAAGTTTTATCAAATTTGGAACTTTTTTCATATCGGAGTTCTTATTCACGAGTTCTTATTCACGAGTTCTTATTCGATTCTTATTAATGATTCTTATTCACGATTCTTATTCACGAGTCTTATTCTAGTATTAAATGAAGCGTGAAGATGTTTTTGTGGAATTTCTATCTTTTGGTGTCGGAGTTACTATTCACGTATATCACGGCCTTTATTCACGTATCTGACCTTTATTCACGTATCTGATCTTATTCATAGAAAAATAAAATTTCTTCTTTTGTCAAAACATCTAATACGGATACTAACTTTCGATTGTATCCATGTTTTGATCATTCTTGAATTTTACACCACTATGATTATTTTTGAGGTATTTTTGGGCGTGGATAAAACCAAATACGAATCCTTAATCCTTAATCCTTGTCATTTTGTTTCCTTTGGATTCGTTTCTTTAAAATATTTTTCATCATCCTCGGTCTTAAATGATGATATTATTGAATATCTTTGGCACGTTGTAGTCTGAAGATGAATGATTTCTGAAGAATATCTTTGGCTTTGTAGTGCAAAGATGAGCAGGTGTTTAAATGAACATGGCCAGATTGATGAATATCTTTGCTTTTGTAGTGCGAAGATGAGCAGTGTTGAGATGAACATGACCTGAGATTGATGAATATCTTTGGCTGTGGTGCGAAGATGAATATTTGATTCGGATGTATATTGATTGATGTTACGAGGATAAAATATTGATGATGAACTATTAAATTCATAGATTATAGTAGATTTCATTCTCTACGTAACTCTTACATGAATTATTATTTCATTGCGAATATTGATCTGAAACTTGTTTGTCTATTGTATTACATCAGATTTTTCCTGTTGAAGACTAACGATAATTTGTTGTATATTATCTTAGTCGTAATATTCTTCTTTGGGCTAGTTGAGCTCACCCTTTTCCTTGTTGTTCCATTTTTCTTCTCGGGAGGCGAGAATGTAGCAGTCTTAGTCGGGGTATGGAATGAAGATTCTAGAGAGAGTTGTTTAGTAGTCCTCACCATTTTGTAAAATAATGAATCGATAATGTGATGAGGATTTATTTGAGTATAGATATTATACAGAAGATAATATTTGTATTCAAACTCTTGTTGATTTCTTGTGTTTGTAATAATAAAGTTGTAGTTGTTTACTATTTTACCATGTATTTGGCGACTTCGAGAATGGGTGTTGTGTATACCTATTTTGGGGGCGTCGCGGTTAATATCGAGCTTAGGGATATGATCTCTGGCGGAGATCGGGGAATAGAACTAGGAGGGAGGCGAGTAAATCCTTATTTAGTGTGTCTACTAAGCTTATTTGTTAGTTGGTCGGTATATAGGGATATTATGTGATATATTGATTTCCTTAATTAACCCTTATTTTATGGCGGTATTTGAGAATGTCGTGAGAATATTATGATGGAGTAAATGAGGTAGTGGAGATGCTGTCTTACCAGCGAGGGAGAGCGTCTGCAGCGGTGGCAATGTTCTCTGTGAACAAACACCTGCTGGCGGATGATGAGCGAGGGGATGTTTAGAAGCTTTTTGCGGTTCGTATGCAAAATCGGACGAGGAGACTTCGTGTTCAAAATCTGAGGAGAAATGATAGCAATTCACGAGTGGTCGTGACGAAAGCGATTGAAAAGTTGGGACCACGAGTGCAGGGAAAGCGGATCCGATTAAAGGCGGAGGCGTGGGTGAACAAATTACAAGATATTCGATGTCTTGGGATGCGGCGGAGAACGAAAGTTCCATTCGCCACCTTTATGTTAAAGTGGCGGATGATTCTTGGTGGGAATACGTAGGCGTACCCATCGGTGCTTTCGGCGTATCGTGGGAGCGTTTGAAGCAGTTCGATAACAATACTTCCACGAAAGTATTCGTCGTATGAAGGAAGTGGAGTTTATTAGACTAAGCGAGAATAACATGGCGGTGTCGGTCTGGCGAAGTTAGCGGAGTTATCGAGGTTGCACCTCATTTGGTGGAGAATGAGGAGCGTATGGCGGATGTTTACGAGAGGTTTGAAACCCGGCGTACGTCGATATCTCATTTCTCGTAAATTTTCTCTCTGACCGGATGTTGTCAGCGGGGCTCGGTTGTTAGGCGAGATAGCGAATACGTTCATGAGGGACCATAACGAGGATCATCTAGAAGATAGCGGTCATCGAGAATAACGATAACCGGCGGAGAAAGAAGAATCTGAGACAAGGCGGTAACCACTACGGTGGTAATCGTGGCCATGAAAATAGAAGAAGCGAGTCGGGAGGAGATTTTAAAAGGAGATTCAACAGCGACCGTGTGAAGGCGTCGGCGCTATAGCAACTAGTTTTAAGGGAGGAGAAGCGACCACCGGTCGTATGTTACAAATCTTGGGAAGAGGACATATCGGCCAAGCGCTTGCAGCAGTTTAAGGTATCTTATAGTTGTGGAAAGGAAGGACATATATTTCGAGATTATGCGAGTGGCGAAACCTAGATTCGATTGGGGACGGTGACTCGAAAAGTATCCCGAGAAAAGTCGAAAGTCAGCGATTTAGGGAAGGCGTTTGTCGTGGCCGGTCAAAATCTGAGGAACGACGAAGTTATACAGGTTAGTCGATTATAAATTCTTGCTTGAAGTATATACCTTACTAGATATCGGTTCTACCCATTCTTTTATCTCTCTCTTACTTGCATTTCAGCGTTTAAACTTGACTCGGAGAAATTAGACTTTGACCTATCTGTGGAAACTCCGTTAGGAGAAACTTTCATCACATCCTTTGTTTATAAATCTTGCTTGATTCGGGTTGGCACTATCACATTACTGTTAACCTTATTTCTATAGAGATATTTGTTTTTGATGTGATTTTAAGGTTAACTACTCATCATAGAAATTGATTATTTTCGTAAGGTTGTTAGTTTTCATATTCTAAACAACACATTATTGAATTCAAGCAATCAAACCATTGTAGTCAAACATTTTCATATCAAACCCATGAAGTCGTTCGTTTATTACGGATGTCGAATTTTCTTAGTCCGTATTATGGATTTGAATAAAGACAACGTCGATTTGAATAATATTCTGTTGTTATTGATTTTTTCTGGCGTATTTTACGAAGAATTTCTTGGCTTACTCCCAAAGCTTTGATATTAAATTTTGTATCGACTTTGAACGGTACAAAACTCATTTCTAAAATCTCATATCGAATGGCTCTATTGAACTTGAGGAGTTAAAAATTCAACTATAAATTTGGTTTTGAGCCTTTATCTTGTGACTTCCTTTGTGGAATTCACTAAGCAGAACTCTCTGTAGGGGCGTTATATTAGATGCGATAGTAAAGCGATAGGTGTCATTGTGACGTCTTTATCAAGATTGGGATATGAGTCGCGTTGAGAAGCAACTAAGTCGATGTCGAAATCGTAGCTTCAGAAGCTTAGTTGGTTATTATCGGAGATTCGTTGAAGGATATTCTCGAATCGCTATTCAGATTAACCAGGTGACTCGAAAAGATACAAAATTAGTATGGGCGAGGAATGCGAGAAGATTTTCAAGAGCTCGAGGCGACTCATTTGGCACGTATTACAACCATACCATCTTGGAAAGCGAGCGTGGTGGTGGTAGCGTTGAGTAGAAGATCATATCTTGAGGAGCAGTGCGATGATGTCAAGTATCTCGCATAGAACCCGACTTTAATAGAAAAAGTTAAGGTTGCTCGAGCCCCCAGGCCGGGTGATCGAGAAGAAAATCTGAAGGAGCTATTAGGGCGAGAATTGATGAAGAAGGAATACTTGAGTCCACTCTAGACTTTGTGTTCTAACGACTCGATTTGAAGAACAAGATTATGATGGAGGCACCACAATACACCATTTTGCGATCCATCTGGAAGTACCAAAATGTATTATGATCTTGACATACATTTTGGTGGAAGCAATATGAGGAGAGAGATCGCGTAGTTTATCTCGATGTGTTTAACTTACCGAGCGTGTAAAGGCGGAGCATCTTGTACCTAAGATTTAGATTTGCAACCACTTGAGATTTTGAAATGGAAGTGGGAACACATTACCATGAATTTCATTACTAATCTTCTGCGGTTTCTCGAGGCATAGATGCTATTTGGGTTATTGTTGATAGATTAACCAAGTCTGCTCATTTCTTTACAAATCTGAGAGACTTATTCCTTGAGCGTCTTTCTCGTATATGCGTAAATAAGATTGTGAGATTGCATGGCATGCCGGTATCCATAGTTTTAGATCGTGACCCAGATTCACTTCATGATTTTGGGTTGGTTTGTGAAAAGCTATGGGCGCGAATTTCTGATTCGGTTTGGCGTACCATCCTCGAAGCGGATGGGCGATCGAAAGGACTACTCAAACTCTTGAAGATATATTAAAACTACGTGTCCTAGATTTCAAAGGAAGTTGGGATAAGTACTTGCCATTGGTGGAATTCTCATACAACAATAGTTATTAAACAAATATAGGCATGGTTCCATTTGAAGCATTATATGGACAAAAATGTCGTTCTCGATATGTTGGGATGAGGTGGGTGAAGCAACATTGTTGGGACAGGGAGTTGAATGCATATGACTAATGATTCGACAAGCGTATCTGAAGCGGCCACAAGATCGTGAAAAGAGTTATGCGGATCTTTATCGAAAGGGCGTGGAATTTAATGTGGGGATCATGTATTGTTGCGAGTTGCTCCGTGGAAGGAGTTCAAGATTTGGGAAGAGAGAAAGCTCGATCCACGATTTATTGGTCCATTTCAAATTCTTGGCCAGGAAGTAGGAAATGTAGCCTATAGACTTGCGTTACCTCAAGTATGTCTCGTGTTCATAATGTGTTTCACATATCATACTTAAGTAAATATGTGAAAGACCGAACCACGTTATTGAGTTAGAGCAGGGACGAGATAATAGAAGACTTAGCGTATGAGGAGGTACTGTCAAGATTTTGGATAGGAAGGAGCATGTCTACTGTATGAAAGGTTATACCCTGAGTTAAAGTTTTGTGGAGGAATCATCTTTATAGAGGAAATGACACAGGGAATTGGAAGCGAAAATGAAAGCGAGGTATCCTCGTCTTTTCAAAAACACAGAATGCGTCGTCGATTCGAGGGCGAAATTTCATAAGGAGGGAGGTTGTAAGACCGAAATTTTTAAATAAAAGGAATTTCCTTTATTTTGAAATAGTAAGGTTGATTTGATTAATGTGGATAGTTAAGGGTTAAATCATAAATATTTCAAAATAATGAGTGGTTATAAAATATTCATTGTTGTAGGGAATATTCGTTTGGTAAAGTGGAATATTAAATCTTTGTCGGGGAATATTAAATGCGATGGTAGTGACCGTGTGTGGGCCCATGTGGGAGCGATTGGATGAAAAAAGCGACAAATATAAGTTGTTTTTAAATACTTGGCGTAGTTATTCTTAGATTATCTTGTTGGAATACCGGTGGTTAAAACACACTTGTCTGGCGTTGTTGAGCGATGTGCTGCGGTATTGCACCAATTATTGATTCTTACGTGAAAGGCTTTACTCGATAATGGTTACTGATAATTCTTTATTCGATATTTTATTGAGTTAATAATTCTTTGCGTTGATATTTTATATTAACATTGTTTGATAATTGTCATTACGGTATCTTTCATTATCGAAGCAATAATTCATATTATCTGAATAATATTATTAGATAACATTATTGGCGATGTCTAGAAAGTTACATCTAAGGAGAGGTTTGGTCATCTAATTAATTGCTTGATGAAGAAATTCTTATTGGAAAGCCCCTCTTTCTTAGGAGCTGCTGGTTGTCGATATTGTGATTACGTAATATTATTTGTGAATAATTAATTATTGATTTATATGATGAGGAAAATATTGATTTTATGTGGATATAGATGGGAAAATTTTTAAAATGACAATTGTTGAAAATTAATATTTTATCTTTTACGATAAAATAATTCATTTAAATATATTATTTTAATAATATATTAGCGGTGATATTTTACAATGAATGTGGGATATATGAGTATATGAGGAGGAAGAGTATTTTGTGGCATTAAATGTTTTAACACATGTTTTTGTGTGTTGGTGGACACAATTATTGGTAGAAATTTGATTATAGCACAGCAAAATCGCCCGTTTGTGGATTTGGTCGATTTTTGTTTGGAATTTGGAAAAACTTTCTTCTGCAAAGTTGTAGAGAATTGAATTTCTATAAAAACTCATGAGATTCAATTTTCTGATGAAAGGGCTATTTATTATGAATTATTGAAGTTAGAAGCTCAAAATAATTGATTTTGGGAGTTTAAATTATTTTTGTTAAGAAAAACGTTTTTGTATTTTTTGGACATCATTAACATGTGTGGCTGGTGTTTTGACCAAAAGGTGGGCTAAGGAAAATTTGTATAATTATATTAATATTATATTAAATTTTACGCTTTGGTCATTCTAGCGTTTTCTATAAATAGGGTCTTGGGTTAGAATTGAAAATCACAGAAGCTGAAGTTTTCTCTCTATTTCTCTCTCGATATTTTGGCGTATTCTTGTGAGTATTTTGAGTATACTTTGAGTATTGCTAGGGCAGTGCAAGTTCCTTGACCTTATACACATTATTACAATTTAGAAATCTTGATCTTTCGAGGTAAGGGATATTATTTTTTTTGTAATGATATTATTTCTTTGATATCATTATCTTTGAAATATTGATCTGAAGTTTTTATCAAATTTGGAACTTTTTCATGTCGGGGGAGTTCTTATTCACGAGGTTTCTTATTCGAGATTCTTATTAAGCTGATTCTTATTCACGATTCTTATTCACGAGTCTTATTCATGAAGCGTGAAGATGTTTTTGTGGAATTTCTATCTTTTGGTGTAGATTCTTATTCACGTATCGGCCTTTATTCACGTATCTGACCTTATTCACGTATCTGATCTTATTCATAGAAAAATAAAATTTCTTCTTTTCGTCAAAACATCTAATACGGATACTAACTTCTGATTGTATCCATGTTTTGATCATTCTTGAATTTTACACCACTATGATTATTTTGAGGTATTTTTGGGCGTGGATAAAAACCAAATACGAATCCTTAATCCTTAATCCTTGTCATTTTGTTTCCTTTGGATTCGTTTCTTTAAAAATATTTTTCATCATCCTCGGTCTTAAATGATGATATTATTGAATATCTTTGGCTGTGGTGTGAAGATGAATGATTTCTGAAGAATATCTTTGGCTTTGTAGTGCGAAGATGAGCATGTGTTTAAATGAACATGTGGAATTGATGAATATCTTTGGCTTTTGTAGTGCAAAGATGAGCAGTGTTTAAATGAACATGGCATGAGATTGATGAATATCTTTGGCTGTAGTGCAAAGATGAATATTTGATTCGGATGTATATTGATTGATATTCTGAGGATAAAATATTGATGATGGTTTATTAAATTCATAGATTATAGTAGATTTCATTCTCTCACGTAACTCTTACATGAATTATTATTTCATTGCGAATATTGATCGAAACTTGTTGTCTATTGTATTACATCAGTTTTTCCTGTTGAAGACTAACGATAATTTGTTGTATATTATCTTAGTCGTAATATTCTTTCTTGGGCTAGTTGAGCTCACCCTTTTCCTTGTTGTTCCATTTTTCTTCTCGGGAGGCGAAAGTATGGAATGTAGAGAGAGCGTTTAGTAGTCATTTTAGTGTAAAATAATGGGTATGGAATGAAGATTTAGAGAGAGTTGTTTAGTAGTCCTCACCATTTTTGTAAAATAATGAATCAATAATGTGATGAGGATTTATTTGAGTATAGATATTATACAGAAGATAATATTTGTATTCAAACTCAGCAGTTTCTTGTTGTAATAATAAAGTTGTAGTTGTTTACGTACCATGTATTTGGCATTTCGAATGGGTGTTGTGTATACCTATTTTGAGGCGTCATGATCTTGTCTTAGTTTGTATCGTTATCGAATCATTTGGATCTTCCGGTGGTCTCAAATCTCTACATTACCTCTGAAGAATTTGAAATTAATATATAAGCGGATATAAGCATTTAGAAATCTCTTTAAATCTAATAAGTCTCCGTATCGGCAAGAAATTTGATTTCCGTTAATCTATCAACAATAACCCAAATATGCATTTGAGAAATCCGTTTAAGGAAGACCCGTGAATGAAATCCATGGTAATGTGATTCCTACTTCCATTCAGGAATCTCAAGTGGTTGCAGCGGACCCTTAGGTAGTCTTGAAGATACTCGCGCCTTTACACGTTGACAAGTTAAACACATTGAGATAAACTTTGCAATCTCTCTCTTCATATTGTTCCACCAAAATGTATGTCGAAGATCACGATACATTTTAGTACTTCGAGGGATGGATTGCAGAAATGGCGATTTGTTATCTTGTGTAGCCTCCATATCTTTGAAAGCATGGAAATGTGTTCCCACTTCCAAGGAATCTCGAGTGGTTTATGACGGCTTAGGTACTAGAATCTACTCTAGATCTAAAGTAGGATAATTCTCTCTTGTATTTTCCACTGAAAAACTCTTTAAGTTGTACTTCGAGGGCATGCAAAAGCCTCCATGACTTTTCAATGCCTGCGTCTGCATGGTAGGAGAACACTCATCCCAACTTTTCCGCATATGAACACATCGGCGTAGATAACAAATCCATCCGAACCGGATGGTATTGTTAGAAGCAGTCTTGAAATAAGTCTCCTCTTAAGCTCTTGGAAACTCTTCTCGCATTCCTTGCTCCATTCAATTTTGTATCTCTACAAGTCGGGTTGCGTTAATGGAATAGCGATTAGAGAGTATCCTTCAACGAATCTCGATAATAATAACCAACTAAGCTTGAAAGCTACGTATTTCGATTCTTCGACTTAGGTTGCTCTCAAGCGTGACTCATATCCCAATCTTGGATAGACGTTACAATGACACCTATCAATTTACTATCGCATCGAATATGGTGTCCCTACAGAGAGTGCGAAAGCAGGTGTATTCCATAAAGGAAGTCACCGGATAATGGCTCGGTACCAAATTCCATAGTTGAATTTTTAACTCACGAAGTTCAATAGGAGCCATTCGATATAAGATTTTAGAAATGAGTTTTATGGGGGTTCAAAGTCGATACAAAATTTAATATCGATCTTTGGGGAGTTAACAAGAAATTCTTAGAAATACGTCGTCGGAAAAATCAATAACAACAGAATATTATTCAAATCGGCGTGTCTTTATTCAAATCCATAACATGGACTAAGAAAACTTGACATCCGTAATAAACGAATGACTTTATGACGATATGAAAATGTTTGACTACAATAGTTTGATTGCTTGAATTGAATAACAGGTTGCTTAGGAATATGAAAACTAACTATGACCTTACGAAAGCAATCAATTTTGGCATGATGAGTAGTTAACCTTAAAATCACATCAAAAGCAAATATCTTTATAGGAATAAGGTTCACGAGGTAATGTGATAGTGCCAACCTGAATCAAGCAAGATTTTTAAACAACGGATGTAATGAAAGTTTTTCCCTAACAGAGTCTCCATAAATAGGTCAAAGTCTAATTTCTCCGTAGTCAAGTTCAAGCGTTGGTATAAAGCAAAGAGATAAAAGAATGGGTAGAACAGGGTATCAGTAAGGTATAAACTTCGCAAGAATTTATAATTAACTAACCGTCTAACTTCGTTCGGGTTCTCGTATTTTGACCGGCCACGACAAAGCGCTCTTCCAAGAACCGTTGACTTTGACTTTTACGGGACATCCTTTTGAGTCACCATTCATTTGACTGGGTTTCGACATCGTACAATCTCGAGCGATATGTCCTTCTTTTCCACAATTATAGCATACCTTAAACCATTGTGGGCGGTTCAATGATATGTCCCTCTTTCCGCATTTGTAACATATCGACCGATTGGTCTTTCTCCTCCTTGGAACCCGATTCTTCTGCGTGGCGACGTCTTCACATGGTCGTTGTTGAATCTCCTCTTTTTAAAATCTCCTCCGACTCGCTTCTTCTATTTTCATGGCCACGATTACCACCGGAGTGGTTACCAGCCTTTGTCCAAGTATTCTTCTTTCTCCATTGGTTATCGTTATTACGATGCTTTCGCTATCTTGGTATGATCTGGTTATGGTCCCTCGGTTGAACGTATCGTTATCTCGCTTCTAACAATGAGCCTGTTGACAACATCTGAATAGAGAGAAAATTTATGAGAAATGAGATCTTGACGTATCTTGGGTTTCAAACCTCTAAGAAACATCCGCGTCATCGTTCCTCATTCTCCACCAAATGAGGTCTGAACACGGATAACTCCGCGAACTTCGCCTCGTCTTGGGACAAAATCGTGTTATTCTCGCTTTCTAGTCTAATAAACTCCACTTCCTTCATATACGAATACTTTCGGGGAAGTACTTGTCGAATTCAAGCTGTTCTGAAATGTCTCCCATGACATCTTTGAGTCTTGCGATTTGGATAGATGCTTCACTGACTCCCACCGAGATCCGCCGCCACGGAACATAAAGTAGCGAATGGAACTTTCATTTCTCTCGTGCATCCCAAGACATCGAATATCTTGGTAATTTGCTTGACCCATGTTTCCGCCATGATCGGATCGGCTTTCCCTTAAATTACGGTGGTCCCGACTCTTTGAATGCTGTGCATTTGTGACCACCGTGAATTGCTATCATTTCCTCCTGTATTTTGAACACGAGTCTCCCTAAATGCGATTTTGCATGAAGCTGCTGAAAACTTCTAAACATCCCTCGTTCATCATCACGCTCATTTGGTGTTATTCATGGGAGGAACATTGCCACTTACAGACGTTCTCCTCGTTGGTAAGTCAGGCATCTCCACGGTCTCATTTACTCCATCATTAATATTCTCGATTCGACATTCTCAACATTGTCATATAAAACAAGGGTTAATTAAGGAAATCAATATATCACATAATATCCCTATATCTTGACCAACTAACAAATAAGCTTAGGTAGGACACCTTTAGCGAAGGATTTTCGTCTCTCCCTCCTAGTTCTATTCCCCGATCTCTCCATGGAGATCATATCCTAAGCTCGATACCAAGCTGAAGCCCCCAAAATAGGTATACACAACACCCATTCTAAGTCGCCAAATACATGGTACAAAGAAGAAACTACAACTTCAATAATACAAATGTCGTGTGAAATACGACAATATATATAATGAGTTTAAATACAATATTGTCTTACAGACAATATCCACACGCAAATAAATCCCCATCATAATTATTGATACATTATTTTACAAAATGGTGAGGACTACTAAACAACTCTCTCAGAACCTTCATTCCATACCCCGACTAGTACTCATTTACATTCTCGCCTCACGAGAAGAAAAATGGAACAACAAGAAAAAGGGTGAGCTCAACTAGCCCGATAAAGGATGTTATGACTAAGATAATATACAACAAATTATCGTTAGTCTCCAGCAGGAAAAATCGATAGAATACTGATAAATAACAAGTTTTGGATCAATATTCGCGTGAAATAATAATTCATAGAAGAGTTACGTAGAGAATGAAATCTCTATAATCTATGAATTTAACAGGTCCATCATCAATATTTTATCCTGTAACATCAATGATATTCATCTCAAATCAAATATTCATCTTTGCACTACAGGCCAAAGATATTCATGATCAGTCATGTTCATCTCAACACTGTTCATCATTTTTGCACTACTGGTGCAAAGATATTCATCGACCGGTCGTGTTCATTTAAACACTGTTCATCTTTGCACTTCTGAGCCAAAGATATTCTTGAGAAATCATTCATCTTTGCACTACAGCCAAAGATATTCAATAATATCGTCATTTAAAGGCGAGGATGATAAAAATATTTTTAAAGCGAATCCGGTGAAACAAAATGACAAGGATTAAGGATTCAGTACTTGGTTTTATCCACGTCCAAAAATACCTCAAAAATAATCACGGTGGTGTAAAATTTGAGAATGATCAAAACATGGATACAATCAAGCTAGTATCCGAGAATAGATGTTTTGGACAAAAAGAAGAAATTTTATTTTTTGATTGAATAGTGCAGTATCGTGAATAGTACAGATATCGTGAATAGTCAAGATATCGTGAATAATCAAAGTATCATGAATAGTAAATCGACACCAAAAGATAGAAATTCCATAAAAAATATCTTCACGCTTACGTGAATAGTACTCGTGAATAGTAACTCGTGAATAGTAACTCATGAATAGTAACTTCGTGAATAGTAACTCATGAATAGTAAACCCCCACATGAAAAAGTTCCAAATTTGATAAAAGTTCCAACCAATATTTCAAAGATAATGATATTGAAGAAATAATATCATTTGAGAAGAAAATAACATCCCTTACCTCAAAGAATCGATGGTACTTGGAAGGAAAGGTCGGAAGTGATCTTTGAATGAAACTTATCTTGAACAAGCAACTCTTAAAGTATCTAAATACTCACAAAATACGCTCAATAATATAGAGAGAGAAAGAGAAAACTTTGTTTACGGTGTGATTTTCAATTTAACTTAGCCTCTATTTATAGGAAAATGTTAGCAAGAAAGCAAGGACTTAACTGCAACTCCGATGGCTTTTACTCGCTACTATTCCCACCCACCACATTTGAAAATTCAATTGAGCACATTTTTCACCAACCACAAGTGGGGCCCACCAATTCTAGAATTTTCCATCAAAATCATTTATAACTTTAATTTCGAATCATCATCTCTTAAAATTCATAATAAATTATCGCTCATTTTTAACGGTTCAAAATTTGTGGACATATACTCAACTTATATATGTATAATATATCCAAAAATTACAACGATCCAACGGTCGGATTAAATATTATAACTCACACAATAAAGGCATAATAACACCGATTTGATCTTTTAATACCTCCAATCAGACAAAATACAAATAAAACATCTCAAAGCATTAATTCCTTCATTAATAACCACATAAATAAATCCATCATTTATATTCATATAAAATAAATATTTCCTTATCATATGAATCAATAATTAATTATTCACAAATAATATTACTGAGAATCACATTTATGACAACCAACATTTCCTCCGGGAAAGAGGGGCTTTCGATAAGGATCTCTCTTCTTCTGGTAGCGCAATTAGGTGACCAAACCTCTCCTTGAGCGAGAACTTTCTAGACATTGCCAATAATGTTATCTAATAATATTATTCAAATAATATGAATTATTGATCGATAATGGGAAATCTCATGTGATAATGACAATTATTGAAACAATAATAATATAAAATATCAACGCAACAATTATTGAATCAATAAAATAAACTATTGAGCGATAGTATTCATCGTAACAATTATTGAGTAGTGCCTTCTTACGTGCGAATCAATAATTGGTGCAATACCGCGTGTCTTCTTGTCAACAACGAGTATTAGTGTGTTTTAACCACCGGGTATTCCAATGATGATACTTGGTAACAATTACGTAGTTATTTTTAAACAACTTATATTTATCGTTTTTCTCATCCAATCGCTTTTTCGTTATGGGGCCCACACACGGTCATACTGCGTCGTATTGCGAATATTCCCGAGCAATAATGAATATTTTATAACCACTTGCTTATTTTGAAATATTTGCGTATTTAACCCTTAACTATCCACATTAATCAAATCAACCCTTCTTATTTCAAAATAATAAATAAAGGAAATTTCTTTTTATTTAAAAAAAATCGAGGGTCTTCTGAGGCGTCTCCACGGTCTCATTTCCATTGTTAATATTCTCATCGACATTCTCAAATACTATCATAAAACAAGGGTTAATTAAGAAATCGATATATCACATAATATCCCTATATCTTGACCAACTAACAAATAAGCTTAGGTAGGACACACTAGCGAGGGATTTACTCGTCTCTCCCCTCCTTGTTCTATTCCCCGATCTCCGCTAGAGATCATATTGAAAGTAGTATGCACACAAGCCAATCATGTTTGATGATAAAGCATATACTTTGTAACAATCTTATTCATTTATTAATAAAAAGTATTAATTTATTAAAGGCTTTTAATTATCTACGTGATCTTTGTTTTTATAATATGTGATAAACCCATAGTTTTAAGCAATGCTTTTAGAATAATGATGATGATCATTCTAATGAGATCTAAATTCTTAGAAAGCTTAAAACTAAAATAGTTCCCAATCGTTGGATTACTAAATTGGGGATTAGTGAATCGGGATAGATTGGTACATACGTTCTTGCTTTCGTTGGATGAGGATGATTGATCTCATGATCATTTGTGTGGAGACACTAAAAGCAAGTATGTAGGTGCTTATTAGAGAATAAGTTCTTTGAGCATTGGCTCGCTAAGGAATACCTAATGGAGTTTTATTTGCACTGTCGATAGGAATTTCTGTAGTGATAGTAAGACAAGTAATCCTTGGACTTGAGATCATCATAGTATCTTGTGTATGATGAGTTATACTTTGACTTATTCCTTAAGACCCTTAGGGTATATCAAAGGTATGCTTGGGTATAATAAGTTATACGTGGAGATAATGTATGATCGATAAAGAATCTACCACTTACAATAAAAGAAGAAATGTCTATGTGATTCGATAAATGACAACCCAAGAGTCCTTGGCATAAGCGAGAATGAAATTAGAAAGGAGTTTCTAATTTGTATTATTTGAGTTAATGCATTTAAGAGTCGAAATACATATAATTAAATAAAATAAGACTTGATGATAATTCCATGTCTTATATTTAATTGGGACATTGTATGGTGGAAGGATTGAATTGTGCGGTAACTATTTACTCAAAGGTTCTTTAATGATTAATGTTGAAATCTATATTATCCGGAAAGTCGTTGATCATTGGGAGGCTTATCCTATTGTAGAATAAATATTATTTATTTAAGTAAATTAATTGTTTAATTTATTTATTTAAATAAGATTAGAATTGTTCTAATTGATTTATTCACAATAGGTTTAATATGGAGAACCTAAAATCACAGCACCATAAAAGGAAGAATAATTATTTAAGAAGTTAATGGCATAATCGTAATAATATGTTATGTATATTTAATTTAATCTATGGTGATAGAATAAATTAAATAGCTTAATATTATTATTTAAATATTTTAATAATATATATAATATATTATTATATAATTAAAATAAAAGTTTATTTTAATTTTAAAATAAAAGGTTTATTTTAATATTAAAATATAAAGTTTTATTTAATTTTAATAATTTTATAATTAAAATAAAAGGTTTAATTTTAATCTTAAAATAAAAGGTTTATTTTAATATTAAAATAAAAAAGATTTATTTTAATTTTAAAATTAGAATTTCATGCTTAACTAATTAGAGTTGGAATTGGATTCCATGATAACTAATTGGAGTTGAAATTGATCTTTCCTTAAATAAAGAAGTTTATTTAGATATGAAATATGATTTCATATTATTCAAAATAAAAGAGTTTATTTGTGAATAGGAAAGAAAATCCGTATTTCCTTAAATAAAAGAGTTTATTTAGATATGAAATAGGATTTCATATTATCAAAAAATAAAGAGTTTATTTGTGAATAGGAAAGATAATCAAGTGTTTCCTTTAATATTTTTACATGGAATTGGATTCCATAATTAATTAAAATAAAAGAGTTTATTTTAATTAAAGATTATTTTTTTTACATGGAATTGGATTCATAATTAATTAAAATAAAAGAGTTTATTTTAATTAAAGATTTTTTTATATAAATAAATATGGAATTGGATTCCATAATTAATTAAAATAAAGGAGTTTATTTTGATTAAAGATTTTGATTAAAATAAAATAGTTTATTTTATTCAAAATAGGATAAATTAAAATAAAATAGTTTTATTTTGATTTAAATTTGGATTAAAATAAAGGAGTTTATTTTGATTCAAAATTAGATTTTATCTTAACTAAATTTGCCCATTAAATGATATCAATATATATATTAAATGTTTATTATTAAGTAGAGATGAATGTTATTTAGTGATGCATATGGTGATGTGTATGATAATAAATGGGATCGATTATGGACTATTGACCAACGCGCGATTGGATTTTATTTTAGTTGGATGCGTGAATGTATGGGTTTTATTAAATGGGGTCTTCAGGACTTTAAATGCTTTCTAATTTTTTCTTAATGTAAATTCTATCTCCCTCCTATGTACTTCCCCTTGACTGCTGATCAAGGTTTCTATTTATTTTAAATAGTTTTGTAATAGGAATATTTAGAATTATTTTAAAAAAATTGAAGACCCGTTTGTAATGGAGCCCGGGTTTAAATGTAATAGTTATATTTAAATATTATTTCTTGCACCCCTAGGGTTTGACCTTTTGGTTCACTTGGTGGCTCTAGTGAACCAAACTAGAATAAAAGTCCATAATCAATCCAGGTAGAATATAGTATTCTATATGTGCATGCTTATACTATATATATTATATATTATGCAAACATGCCAGCATGTTCATTAATATACGCGTATTTTATATATATATATATAAATGCGCTAAAAAGATGAGACAAATTAATAACAAACCCCTCATTTTTTTTTATATTAAGTCCCTAGCGTTCAAAGATATTTGGAATATCGAGCGTCGCCTTCTAGCATGATAAAATTAATAGAGTATTAAATATTTAATATGAGTTTGTTGTGTCACCACAAGGCAAGTATTAAGTATTTAAGATGTTAATTTATCACATTTGATGCTTATAAAGAAAATTGAACAATATTGTTTTGTTGTGTCACCACAAGGATGATATTTTCTTTTTGAATATATGGAGTGCTAGGTCGGACTTAACTTGGATAATTTTGATTCGGATGTGCCACCACTTGATCAAAATAATCTAAGAGGCAAAATACAAGGAGTTGCATAGTTGATGTAATTGACAAAAGTTGTCTACCTATTTATTTATATATAGTTTGTTGTGTCACCACAAGGCTATATACATTTGAAATGGGATCCTTATTCTCACTAGCAAATCTTTAATTAGATTTTCTTTAGAACTATATAAGTGAGGTAATATAGTTTGAAGAAAATAGTGGGAGATACCAATTTAAAACAAGACCTAAATTATTTTGGTAATTAATAAAAGAATGTATGTTAAAATGTTGTTAAATACAAATTCATTTCTGAGAATTTTACAATGTCTAAAAATTACTATCATCTGCGAAGCATATTAGATGCTAAATTAATCAGGGAAAGAATTAAGCGGATTGGTTAAGGAATTTGAGAATAGTTCTCATAATTTGAAAAGCTATATTATGTGTCATAATCGCCTATCCTGCAATGGTTGGAGACAATGCCTCCGAGGAAGACATTGCTACTTTTAGAAAGTGGCGAGATGATGCATGATTGGCTCGATGCATCATGCTCGCATCCGTGAGTAACGAGCTTGAGCGTCGACACAAAACTATGGATGATGCTTCTACTATATTCCTGCACATCAAGTAGTTGATGGTGAGGAAAATGGGGTGATAGATATCGATATCTAAGGAGCTCTTCCGATCTAGAATGGCCGATGGCACTATAAATGCAGAATAAAAAGTTCTTAACATAATCAATTTGATTGATCGATTAGAGAACTGGTTTTGTCATGGATGGAGAGTTGAGCCAAGATTTGATCTTGCACTCACTCCCGGACTCCTTTCACAATTGTTGTGAATTTTTCATATGAACAAGCTAGATATCGACGACTATTTGATTTGCTTAACTTGTTGAAAAATGTTGAGAGTCACTTTCAACAAGAAAAACCAAGTCTTCTTGGTAGGGGCCAAAGGATCTTACGAAAGAAGAGCGATTCAAAGAAGGTAAATGAAAGGCAAAAACAAAGGATAATAAGAACAAAAGCGATCACGGATATGAAAGAAGTTTGCTTCCCTTTGCAATAAGCACTGGACACTTGGAAAGAAAGCTGCGAAAGCATCTTGCGAGAGGCTAACGAAAAAAGCTTAGTGAAGTTTGAGGTTACAATCTGATTTTGTTCATGATTGAAATAAATTTTTCTTTAAGTCGAGGTTCTACTTGGGTATTGGATCTGACTTTGGTTATCATAAATATAGATTTATGAAGGGACCAAAGCAGAAGTAGAAAGCTAAACAAGTATAAGTAATCTATATGTGGGAAATGAAGCAAAGGTTGCAACATTAGCCATAGAAACTTATAGTTTAGCCATTGCCTACGGAAAATCTATTAAGTCGATAAGTTGTTATTGTATTCAGGTTCTTGTTAGAAATATTATTTCCATTTTATTGTTGGATGATAAAATTTTGGTATTATAATTAAGAACAATTGTTGTTCTATTTATAATAATAATGTTTTGTATAGAAATGGAATATTACTTAATGGATTTTGTATACTTGACTTACATGAAAATAATTTTGCATATTGAACAAATTAGTATAAGAAAAGGAGATGATCATTCAAAGAGTTGAATGTATGTATTTGTTGAAATACAAGTGTGAATTATTTGAAAGGTTCAAAGAATTGAAGTGAAACAAATTGGCAAAGTATTAAGATTCTTTGATTAGATCGAGGATAAATACTTGTTGATAAGTTTTAGATCATCTCAAATAGTTTTCTCATAATGGACACATCCGATATGCGATAATTGATTGATGTATCTGAATGAAAAATCGTACCTTGTTGGACATGTAGTGCGGTCCATAATGATTTTTCTTGACATTCCGGTATCCTTACAGGATCATGTCCTAGAAATGGTCGCATATCTACGAAAAGGTAACCTCAAAATCCATCAAGACTCCATAAAAGTTATGGACGGGGAGGATTCCTAATCTTAAGTACGTTAAGATAAGGGTTGTCCAACTTATGTGAAAAGGTTTGAAGTATAAGCTTGGGACAATATTTGACATGTCTGATTTGTGGGACATCCTAAAGTAAGTTTAGGGTATGTGTTCTATAATCCTACTTAGCAAAAGGTGTTTGTTGCGAAAACACGCGCTTTCTAAGATAAAGGTGTTTATCATTGAAAAGGGCTAGTGGGAGGATTATAGATCTTGAAAAGTTCATGATCCACAAAACACTATAAGTCGAATAAGAGGAACACGTAGATAGACTATTATCAGACAACAACAAGAATCATAAACGGAATAGTACCGAAGATACCTAGGAGGTATGGATTCATCATGGATGATGATGATGAGGTACGCATCATAGAAGATGATGATCCGAGTTACATTCGATGAGGTAAGACTTCTAAGTGTGTACAAAAGGGTCGATTGGGAGGCGTCGTGACATTCTGTGACATTCCTAATATTATATGTTGATATCTTATGGATAAGGAATGACATACTAATGCTTCAATCGATAATGATAAAGTTATCTCAAACATTCCTCCATGAATGGTTTGGGACGAGTATCTTAATTGGGGATATAAATCTATATAGATAGATTTAAGAGGATTTCGACTTAACCCGAGCGTATATTCATTTGATGCTAAAGTCGTTTAGCATGGCAAACTCAAAAGATGTCTCATGTCGATGAGTTATGGAGTGTATCTCTTAATAGTCCCCACGAGACTCCAAAGAAGAGAGATCGCATGAGTGACAATCATGTATGCGATGAAATATACGAGACACGATGTTGATCGGTCACCATATGGAGAAGATCACATAAAGCGGTGAAAAACATCTTAAAGTTCTTAACCCAGCACTAAGGATGTGAGCATACATGGTGGGTGCGAATTAAAACAAGAGGGCTTAACAGACTCAAGTTTTTCAGACGGACGAAGATTTGACGAAAATCCACTTTAAGGTAAAGTGTTACCTTGAGCGGTGGTGCGTTGAATTGGAAAGGTTCCAAACAAAGAAAGAGTTGTTGGTTTAGTGATAAAGACAAAGTATATAACTATAAATGAAGGCTGCAAGTTGATTGTTTGGATTAAAAGTTCATTCTGAACTAGGAATAGTTCTAAGTCTCATCTTGGATCTAAACATGTGTTGTGGCACTTTCATTTGATTATTAGAATCATTGAAAAGATGGGAAATCACTATAGAGATAGTGGACTCTCATGAACAACATTACATATCCATTAACTAAAGCTTATCCAATGAGCGAGGATAATCGTCACTTAGAGAAGAAGAGTATAAGATACCATGACGATTGGCTTTAGTGCTGAGTGGGAGATTGAAAGTAGTATGCACACAAGCGATCATGTTTGATGATAAAGCATATACTTTGTAACAATCTTATTCATTTATTAATAAAAAGTATTAATTTATTAAAGGCTTTTAATTATCTACATGATCTTTGTTTTATAATATGTGATAAACCCATAGTTTTAAGCAATGCTTTTAGAATAATGATGATGATCATTCTAATGAGATCTAAATTCTTAGAAAGCTTAAAACTAAAATAGTTCCCAATCGTTGGATTACTAAATTGGGGATTAGTGAATGGGATAGATTGGTACATACGTTAACTTCTTGCTCGTTGGATGAGGATGATTGATCTCATGATCATTTATTGTGGAACACTAAAGCAAGTATGTAGGTGCTTATTAGAGAATAAGTTCCTTTGAGCATTGGCTCATTAAGGAATACCTAATGGAGTTTTATTTGCTGTCGATAGGAATTCTGTAGTGATAGTAGTCAAGTAATCCTTGGACTTGAGATCATCATAGTATCTTGTGTATGATGAGTTATACTTTGACTTATTCCTTAAGACCCTTAGGGTATATCAAAAGGTATGCTTGGGTATAATAAGTTGTACATGGAGATAATGTATGATCGATAAAGAATCTACCACTTCTAATAAAGAAGAGAAATGTCTATGTGATTCGATAAATGACAACCCGGTGAGTCCTTGGCGGCGAGAATGAAATTAGAAAGGAGTTTCTAATTTGTATTATTTGAGTTGTGCATTTAAGAGTCGAAATACATATAATTAAATAAAATAAGACTTGATGATAATTCCATGTCTTATATTTAATTGGGACATTGTATGGTGGAAGGATTGAATTATACGGTAACTATTTACTCAAAGGTTCTTTAATGATTAATGTTGAAATCTATATTATACGGAAAGTCGTTGATCATTAGGGAGAGGCTTATCCCTATTGTAGAATAAATATTATTTATTTAAGTAAATTAATTGTTTAATTTATTTATTTAAATAAGATTAAATTGTTACAATTGATTTATTCATTAGGTTTAATATGGAGAACCTAAAAGGTCACACCATAAAAGGAAGAATAATTATTTAAGAAGTTAATGGCATAATCGTAATAATATGTTATGTATATTTAATTTAATCTATGGTGATAGAATAAATTAAATAGCTTAATATTATTATTTAATATTTTTAAAATATTAAATATAAATTAATAAGAGAGTCTTATTAATATTATTACAATTATTATTATTTTAATTTCTAAAAGAGTTTAGGAATTAATTTAATATAAGTATTCTCATTTATTCTAATTGGATTAGGAAGGAAAATTATTTAAAGGAGTTTAATTAATTATCCCTAATAAGATTAGGGAGCTTAATTAATTAAAAGAATTAATTAATTAAAACCCAATTCCTTAATTGTTAAGGTGGGTTGCTTACATCTATAAATAAGAGGAGTCTTATTATGGGTGGTATGGGTTGTTGACTTTAACAACTACGTAATAATTCCAAGTTGTTGAGAGTACACCTTTTACTATAGAGATAGAAAAACTAGGGTTTAATTGACAAACAACTTCTTCTTGAATTTTCTTCTTCCTTGGTGGATCACCTCCAGAGGCCAAACATTTGGGTGGCTAACGTTGATCAAAGGAAGGAACCAAACCCGGTGGATTCAAGTTGAGCGAAAAGGATTGGAGGTGAACTTGTACACGAGGAAGCTCGATCTTGAGGGTATGATTTTATTCTTTATCTTTTCGTTTAATTAATAATTGTGTATAAAGGATGATGGGGTATATGGTTTGTAAAATTTTAAACTCGATTTTACCACGCTTCGCTTTATTTATGCAATTTGATTGCAGCATGAATATTACAAACCTAACACATATCCCTAAGCTACCGATACCAATGGCGCCCCCAAAATAGGTATACATCACCCATTACGAAAGTTGTCAATACATGGTATGTAAACAACTACAACTTTATTATTACAACAAGAAACCGTGAGTTTGAATACAAATATTATCTTCTAGACAATATCTACACTCAAATAAATCCTCATCACATTTATTGATACATTATTTTACAAAAATGGTGAGGACTACTAAACAACTCTCTCTAGAACCTTCATTCCATACCCCAACTCGTACTCGCTTATATTCTCGCCTCACGAGAAGAAAAATGAAACAAAAAGGAAAAGGGTGAGCTCAACTAGCCAAAGTAAAGAATATTATGACTAAGATAATATACAACAAATTATCATTAGTCTTGATGAGGAAAAATCTAATAGAATACAATAGACAACAAATTTTAAATCAATATTCGCAATGAAATAATAATTCATTAGAAGAGTTAAGAGAATGCAAACTACTATCTTCATGTATGAATTTAAAAGTTCATCGCTCATCTTTTATCCCCCGTAACATCAATAAATATATATCCGGAATCAAATATTCATCTTTTCACTACTGAGCCAAAAAGATGTTCATCGAGTTAGTCGTATTTCATCTAAACACATGTTCATCTTTACTACTACTGCCAAAGATATTCATCGAAATCATTCATCTTTACACTCTGGGCCAAAGATATTCAATAATATCATCATTTAAGACCGAGGATGATGAAAAATATTTTTAAGGAAGCGAATCCAAAGTGAAACAAAATGACAAGGATTAAGGATTAAGGATTAGATGCTTTGTTTTATCCGTGTTCAAAAATAACTCAAAAATAATCATAGTGGTGTAAAATTCAAGAATGATCAAAACATGGATACAATCAAAGCTAGTATCCAGAATAGATATTTTGGACAAAAAGAAGAAATTTTATTTTTTGATGAATAAGTGTCGATATCGTGAATAGTGCCGTGATATCGTGAATAAGAAACTCAAACACCAAAAGATAGAAATTTCCCAAAAAACATCTTCACGCTTCGTGAATAGAACTTCGTGAATAGTAACTTCGTGAATAGTAACTCATGAATAGTAACCCCGACATGAAAAAGTTCTAAATTTGATAAAAAGTTCCAACTAATATTTCAAAGATAATGATATTGAAGAAATAATATCATTTTCGAATAAAATAACATCCCTTACCTCGAAAGATTAGTACTTAAATTTGGAAATAGGGTGCAAAAATCTAACAATACTCAAAGTATACTCAAAATACTCACAAGAATCGCTCGATAATATAGAGAGAAAACTTGCTTTACGGTGTGATTTTCAATTCTAACCCAAGACCCTATTTATAGGAAAATCTTTAGAACACAAAGTTAGGAAAATTTAATAAAATATTAATATATATTATAAATTTCCTTAGCCCATCTTTGAAGATCTGATTTCAGCAATTAATATCACATGTTAGCCCACTTAAATGCAAAAAAACGTTTTTCTATAAAATAATAATTAAAACTTCTAAAAATCAATTATTTGAGCTTTGAACTTCAATAATTCACAACAAATAGCCCTTTTATCAGAAAATTTGAATCTCGAGTTTTTATAGGAAATTCAATTCTCTACAACTTTGCAGAAGAAAGTTTTTCCGAATTCCAAATGAAATTGACCAAATCCACAAACCAGGCGATTTTCTGAAATTCTAATCAAATTTCGATTCGATAAATGGGGTCCATGAGACATGTTTAACATGTTTTAAACATTTATTGCAACAAAATACTCTCTCCTCCTCAGTATACTCATATATCCCACATTCGTTGTAAAAATATCACCATTATTATATTATTAAAATATAATAATATATTTAAATGAATTATTTTATCGAGAAAAAGATAAAATTTCAATTTTCAACAATTGTCACATTAAAAATTTTCTCCATCTATATCCACATAAAATCAATATTTTCCTCATCATATGAATCAATAATTAATTATTCACAAATAATATTACATAATCACAATATTGACAACTGAGGTAGATTCTTGAGAAAGAGGGCTTCCAATAAGAATTTCTCTTCTCGACGCCGCAATTAGGTGACCAAACCTCTCCTTAGGCGAACTTTCTAGACATTGCCAATAATGTTATCTAATAATATTATTAGATAGTATGAATTATTGCTTCGATAATGAAAAATCTTGTGTAATGGCAATTATTGAAACAACAAATATAAAATATCAATATGATAATTATTAAATCAATAAAAAATCGAATGAGAATTATTCGTAACCATTATTGAGTAGTGTCTTCTTACGTAAGAATCAATAATTGGTGCAATACTGGTATCTTCTTGTGTTTTAACCATTAGAGTATTTTAACAAGATTAATCTGATAATAACTACGTTGTTATTTTTAAACAACTTATATTTATCGTTTTCTTCATCCAATCGCTTTCCGTTATGGGGCCCTTACATGGGTCGTGGTACCAATGCGAATATTCCCAACAACGATTTAATATTCCACGACCAAACGAATATTCAAAACAACAATAAATATTTTATAAACACTTGCTTATTTTAAAATATTTGCGTATTTTACCCCTAACTATCCACATTAATCAAATCAACCCTTACTTATTTCAAAATAATAAATAGAAAATTAAATTTCATTAATAATAAGTTGGGGTCTTATGATACCTTCTTACGTAAGAATCAATAATTAGTGTAAATCTGGTGTCTTCTTGTGTTTTAACCATAAGAGTATTTTTAAAAGATAATCAGTAATAACTACACCGTTATTTTTAAACCACTTATATTTGTCGTTTTTCTTCATCCAATCGCTTTCTCAGTTATGGGCCCACAAAATCTTTACCGTCGCATGCGAATATTCCCTGATAAAGAAGAATATTCACGACGCAAAAACTAATATTCTAAAACAACAATGAATATTTTATAACCACTGCTTTATTTTGAAATATTCATGTATTTTTACCCATAACTATTCACATTAATCAAATCAACCCTTACTATTTCAAAATAATAAATAGAAAATTAAATTTCATTAATAATAAGTGGGGTCTTATACGTATAATATGAAGCAGCTATGAGTGGTTTGGACGTCAGTAAAGGTAATTACTATCGACGAAGGTAATTACTATCGACGAAGGTAATTACTATCGACGAAGATAATTAATATTGTGAAGGTAATTACTATCGACGAAGGTAATTACTATCGATGAAGAGACTCTTAAATGATGACATATGGGCCCCCATAAAATAACCGAACTTTCCACAAACGCGTCATAATGAGACTCTTTATATACATCGTGCCGATTGAATAAATATTACCATAAATTATTTTATTTTTAATCAACACATATTTAATCTTTCAACAATTATTAATCATTTATAACTCGTCATCTCAATTATTGATTTAATAATATAACATATTATCTGAGATGATCTTTGTGATGATAATTGAATCGATAATATAAAAGATATGATCGAAGAATTCATTGTAGCAATAATTGAGTATAGCTGAGTGACTTCTCACGTAATTAAGCATCAATAATCAATACCGTGTGCTACTATGTCGAAATATATTGATATAGATAGATTTAAATTTGAAATGAAATATAGGTAGATTTAAATTTGAAATGAAATATAGGTCGAAAAATAATTGCTCGAATTAAATTTATATTTCTTTTTTAAAATGTGAATCTAAATTTTACCTAACTTAAATAAATAACTAACCAATTTAATTTCAATTAATATGAATTAATACAACAATTAACCAATTATATTATGCGGTCTAACTCCAACTCAACCAACAAACCACATAGTAGAAAAGAAGGTCGGCTACTAGTAGTAGTAGTGGATGGCTGAGCTGAGGTTTGAAAAAAAGACTAATTCTATGGCTCCAATAATCGTGCTTGTTTGGTTAAAGGTTGAAATAAAAATACTCATGTGACAATGACTTGATAGTGATTATTAGTGATTTAAAACTAAAAAAAATTAGTTATATAAGTATTGTCTCTATCCTAAAATTAACGAGAGTTGTATTTTTTTAATTTTCTTAAAAAAATACTCTAAATATTCTAGAATTAGTTTAGCATTTTTAATGTTAAAATTTACATAAATTTATTTAATTATAATTAATACAATTATTAGAATTATAAATTATTTAAAAGGTACAATTAATTATAATTATTTTTTATCATTTTAATAAATCTTATCTATTTTAAACTCGAAAATATATTAAATTAAATTTTAAAAATTAGTAATGATATTATTATATTTATACTAGAGAAATTATATTTTAAATATAAAGTTATAAACATAAAAAACTAGATGTTTGTTTACATCTGATTGCCTCTTAATGGACTGTCTCTTATTCGCTAAGAGATATGATGTTGTTTGTTTTTTTGGTTGTTACCTCTGAATACCTCTTAATCGATAAGACAGAAAATGAAACCTTAATAATTAAGAGGTATCTCTTAATGAAATTTTTTTGATAATTTTTTTATATAAATATTTTTAACAATATTATGCACTCATTTTTATTAAATTGAATATTTAAAATTATTAAATAAATTTTTACCCTTTAAAATGGTAAAATAGTGCCATTAAGAGACAACTTACTTTTTAGTTATCAAACAATTTTTTATATTCAGATATCATAATCATTCAGATGATCTAATTTATTAAGAAATCATAATCATTCTGATCTTAATTCACAGGTTTATCAAACACAACCCAAGACTTACTACATACCCCAAAAAACAACTAGACGGTTGTCTTGAGATTTTGGTGGTCCAAGATAAAAAATGAAAATGAAACTCTTTTTGAAACATTGTCTTCACTCAAAATATAAATAAAAAGTTCAAGTTGTATATAAAAAAGTGTCTTTTCGGAGCTTAAATGTGACGCCCCCAAAATTAGGTATACGTCACCCATCTTGGGTCGCCACTTACATAGTACATAAATTAAAATACAAACTTAATTATACAACCGTCAGGTATGCAATCTGACGTATCGTGAGTTTGAATACAAATATTGTCTACTAGATATTATACAAACTCAAAAGGAGTCCTCATTACAATTATTATCACATTATTTTACAGAATAGTGAGGACTACTAATGTTATCCTCTGAACCATTACTCCGTTCCCGACTCGTCTCAAATTTATATTCTCATTTCACCGAAGAGAAACGGTGAAAAAAAGGGTGAGCTCAACTAGCCCAAAGAAGAAATATTATAACTAAGATAAAGCGAGAATAAATTATCAATAGTCTTCAACAATGTTAAACCGATAAAATACAATGATAAACAACCGGTTTAATCGCAAATGAAATATGAAATCCATTAAAAGAGTCAAGTAGAAAATAAAGTCTACTATCTTTTAGGTTTTAAAAGGTTTTCATCAATTTTATCACTAAGATTCAGTTTAATGAATAAACTATAATATCTAATCATCCCTGCATTACCTGATCAAGGATTTTTATCAAATTATCAATGGTCATGACTATCATAGAATCACCCCGATCATAATCATACCAAAAACTATCTATCATTGCATTACAGACCCACCGAGGACTTTTGTCACATCATTTATATCAAGCCACGATTATACCGAATGAACCCCGGGTCATAATCATACTAAGTTCATCTATGCACGTAAGCCAAAGATAACTTTCAACATAATATAAACATGAGGATGATGACAATGATATAAGAATTCAATAAAACAAGTTCAAGAATTAATTTATCTAGGAATTATTAACGTCCAAATTGTCAACAAGATACTGTTTTGTAGAGTAAAATTCAAGAATGTGTTAGGTTTGTAATATTCTTGAACGCAATCAAATTGCATAAATTAGCGGAAACGTGTAAAAATCAAAGTTTAAAAATTTTTACAAACCATATACCCGTATCACCCTTTATGCACAATTATTAATTAAACGAAAAAGATAACGAATAAGAATCATACCCTTGAAGATCGAGCTTCCTCATGTATAAGTTCACCTCCAATCCTTTTCGCGTTCAACTTGAATCCACCGGGTTTGGTTCCTTCCTTTGATCAACATTAGCCACCCAAGTGTTTGACCTCTGAGATGATCCACGAGGAAGAAGAAGGATTCAAGAAGATGGGTGGTTGGTAAACCCTAGTTTTTCTATCTCATAAAAAGGCGTACTTCCAACAAATTGGAATTATTACGTATGTTGTGAAAAGTCAACTACCACATCACCCATAATAAGACTCCTCTTATTTATGAAGTGGGCAACCCACCTTAACAATTAAGGAATTGGGATTTATTTAATTAATTAAATTTTTTAATTAATTAAGCTCCCCTAATCTTATTAGGGATAATTAATTAAACTCCTTTAACTAATTTTCCTTCCTAATCTAATTAGGAATAAATGAGAGTACTTATATTAAATTAATTCCTAAACTCTTTTAGAAATTAAAATAATAATAATTGTAATAATATTAATAAGACTCTTCTTATTAATTTATATTTAATATTTCTAAAATATTAAATAATAAATATTAAGCTATTTAATTTATTCTATCACCATAGATTAAATTAAATATACATAATATATTATTACGATTATGCCATTAACTTCTTAAATAATTATTCTTCCTTTTATGGTGTGACCCTTTAGGTTCTCCATATTAAACCTAGGTTGTGAATAAATCAATTAGAACAATTTAATCTTATTTAAATAAATAAATTAAATAATTAATTTATTTAAATAAATAATATTTATTCTACAATAGGGATAAGCCTCCACTAATGATCAACGACTTTCCGGATAATATAGATTTCAACATTAATCATAAAAGAGCCTTTGAGTAAATAGTTACCGTGACAATTCAATCCTTCCACCATACAATGTCCCAATTAAATATAAGGCATGGAATTCTTGTTAAGTCTTATTTTATTTAATTATATGTATTTTCGATCCTTAAATGACCTGACACACTAAATAATGCAAATTAGAAACTCCTTTCTAATTTCATTCTGCCGCTGCCGAGGACTACAGGGTTGTCATTTATCGAATCACATAGACATTTCTCTTCTTTAATAGAAGTGGTAGATTCTTTATTGATCATACATTATCTCCATATATAACTTATTATACCCAAGCATACCCTTTGATATACCCTAAGGGTCTTAAGGAATAAGTCAAAGTATAACTCATCATACACAAGATACTATATGATGATCTCAAGTCCAAGGATCACTTGTCTTTACTATCACTACAGAATTCTCCTATCGAAAAAGTAAAACTCCATTAGGTATTCCTTATGAGCCAACGTTCAAATGAACTTATTCTCTAATAAGCACCTACATACTTGCTTTAGTGTCTCCACACAAATGATCGTGAGATCAATCATCCTCATCCAATGAAAATGAACGTATGTATGTCAATCTATCCAGGATTCACTAATCCCCAATTTAGTAATCCAATGATTGGGAACTATTTTAGTCTTAAGCTTTTAAGAATTTAGATCTCATTAGAATGATCATCATCATTATTCTAAAAGCATTGCTTAAAACTATGGGTTTATCACATATTATAAACAAAGATCATGTAGATAATTAAAAGCCTTTAATAAATTAATACTTTTTATTAATAAATGAATAAGATTGTTACAAAGTATATGCTTTATCATCAAACGTGATTGGCTTGTGTGCATATTACTTTCAGAATGATCAGAAGAATATTTTCATGAAAAGATACTGGATGAAACGCAATTATCAAGGATATTCTACAAATTTCATGGAGTATAGAAGTCAAATTTTAACCAACTGGGTATAATAAAGAATGGAATAACAAAAGAAATCACCATGCATACGATGATGAATCGCTTACGCAGACGAGTTATTCCAACAAAATAATAAATAACGGAACCAGTCGGTGAAATTCACACCGCAGGATGTTCCAATGAGAATAATCAAGATGGAACGGATCCGGTGTAAAAACACAGATAAGATATTCCAATGAATGATAAAGAGCGGAACCAGTCCCGGTGTAAAACACACGAGATAGGATGTTCCAATGAGAATAATAGAAGAATGTCACCAAGTATAGGTAAACCACACATTATCAGATTATGTATAGGGTACGCTGGCGACACAAAGTTATTCAATGAGAATAATAAAGAATGGAATAACGGAGGATTTCACCAAGTATAGGGTATCTGGCGTATCTGAGTTATTCCAATGTAATAATAAAGAATGGAATAATGAAGTTCTCTTCATGAATAAGAAAGAATAACACCCCTTTACGGTACAACAAATAATACCCCTTACCTTAGAAGAATGAATATTGGAAAAGTGAAGTAAGATAATACTTTTCTTCTTTCTCTATAGTTTCTCTCTAGAGTTTCAATGAATTCGTAAGAAATAATGAAGGAATGAGCTTTCTATTTATAGAAAAGCGAGGGTGGCTCTTGGTCTTACTTGAAGAGGTCAATGTAACGCCCCAAAATTAGGTATACACGTCACCCATCTTAGGTCGCCACTTACATGGTACATAAATTCAAATACAACTTACTAATATAAGCGTAGGTGTACAATACGACATAAAGCGTGAGTTTGAATACAAATATTGTCTACTAGATATTTATACAAACTCAAAAGGAGTCCTTATTACAACTATTATCACACTATTTCACGCAGGAATAGTGAGGACTACTAATGCTATCCTCCGGACCATTACTCCGCTTCCCGACTCGTCCAACCTATGTTCTCATTTCAAGAGAAGAAGCGGTGAAAGAAAGGGTGAGCTCAACTAGCCCAAGAAGAAATATTATGACTAAGATAAATGCGAATAATTTATCATTAGCCTTTCAACGATGTTAAACCGATAAAATACAATGTATAATAAGTTTAGCTGCAATGGAATAAGCAATCCATTAAAAGAGTCAAGTAGAAAATAAAGTCTACTATCTTTTAGGTTTTAAAAGGTTTTTATCATCTTTGTTATATTTGAGACTCACTTTAATAAATAATCCACATCATCAGATCACCCCTGCGCACTACTGGCCGAGGATATTCATCAAATTATCAATGGTCATGACTATACCGAATCACCCCTAGTCATAATCATACTACCAAAACTATCCATCATTGCATTACTGCCAATCGAGGACTTTTATCACATCATTTATAACAAGCCATGATTATACCGAATGATTCCTCATCATAATCATACTAAGTTCATTTATGCACGTAAGCCAAAGATAACATAATATAACATGAGGGATGATGACAATGACATAATAATTCAATAAAAACAAGTTCAAGAATTATTTAATCCAGGAATTATTAACATCCAAATTGTCAACATGACATTGTTTTGTAGAGAGTAAAATTAAAGAATGATCGAATAATATTTCCATGAAAGATCTTTGGATGAAACGCAAATATCAAGGATATTCTACTAATTTCATGGAGTATAGAAGTCAAAGTTTTAACCAATTTGGGTATAATAAAGAATGGAATAACAAAAGAAATCACCGTGCATGCGATAGAAGCGCGCATGCAATGAGTTATTCCAATGTAATAATAAATAACGGAACCAGTCGTGAAATTCACACCAACAGGATGTTCCAACAGAATAATAAAGATGGAACCGGATCCGGTGTAAAACACATGATAGGATATTCCAAGAATGATAAAAGCGGAACCGAAGTAAATTGTAAAACACACGCATGACAGGATGTTCCAACAGAATGATAAAGAGCGGAACCGGTCGGTGTAAAACACATGATGCGAGGATGTTCCAACAGAATAATAAAGAGCGGAACCGGTCGGTGTAAAAAACATGCACAGGATGTTCCAAAGAATAATAGAAGAATGTCACCAAGTATAGGGTAAACCAGCAGTATCTGAGTTATTCCAATGAATAATAAGCAATGGAATAACAACATTCTCTTCATGAATAAGAAAGAATAATACCCACTTACGGTACAACAAATAATATTCCTACCTTAGAAGAATGAATATTGGCGAGGTGAAGTAGCGAATACTTTTTTTCTTCTCTCTCTATAGTTTCTCTCTCAGAGTTTCATTGAATTCGTGAAAATAATGAAGCCCTAGGCCTCTATTTATAGAAGATTTCTAGCTTAGCTTTTCTTGAGTGTGAAAAAAGTGGTGAAGACATTTAATTGGTTTGGACGCCTGTAATGTGAAGCGACAAGTGGTTCGGACTTTGTAATGTGAAACGACAAGTGGTTCGACGTCTGGTAAAGGTAATTACTATTAACGAAGGTAAATACTATTGATGAAGGTAAATACTATTCACAAGGGTAATTACTTTATCGACGAAGGTAATTACTTATCGACGAAGGTAAATACTATTCACAAGGGTAATTACTATTGACGAAGGTAATTACTATCGATTTGAAGAGACTCTTAGATGATGACATATGAGCCCCCATAAAATAATCAAACTTACCACAAATCATTTTTTTTTTCATCAACACATATTTAATCTTTCAACAATTATTAATCATTTATAACTTGTCGTCTCAATTATTGATTTAATACTATAACATATTATCTGAGATGATATTGTGACAATAATTGAATCAATAATATAAGAGATATGATGCAAAGAATTACTATAGCAATAATTGAGCATATTTGAGTGACTTCTCGCGTAAAAGATCGATAATCAATATCGTGTCTACTTATACAACTACGCGTAGACATCGTATTTTTACTAAGGGTAGTTCAACGGTTTTAATCAGTAACACCTTTGCCGTTATTTTTATAGAAAGATAATTTTGTCGTTTTTAACTACGACAATACTTAGTTAATGGGGTCCACTAATGATTGGAGCCGTCGCATGCAATATTCCCGACAAAAAGAATATTCCCAGACCAAACGAATATTTTATAACAACTTGCATACTTTGCAAAATTTATAAATACTACCCACAACTATAATATTATCTTAAATTCACACCATAATATTAAAAATTTATTTCGACAAAATTTAAATCTTTATTGATAAAAATCGGGGTCTCACAATCTCCCTCCTTATGGAATTTAAGCCTCGAAATTGGGGTACTTACAGTATGATAAAGAGGTGAGGATACCTTGAATACCTTTATCGTTTGAAAACATTAAATTCATCTTTGCAATCCTACCAAAGATATTTATTCACAATTCATCTTTGCATTTCTGTGCCAAAGATATACAAATCATAAAACCAATAATCTTTGAGAGCAGCGACTTAATAGTATCACGACCCACGAATTATCCATGCACCACCGGCCAAGGATATTCGTGTTTTCATTCTGATCGTGATTATATAGAATAATCCTTGGTCATAATCATACCAAGTCTATCAATGCACTACTCTGACGAAGATGACTTTTTACATCATGTGACGCCCCCAAAATAGGTATACTGACACCCATTCGAGTCGCCAAATACATGGTACAAGAAACAAACTACAACTTCAATAATACAAATGTCGTGTGAAATACGACAATATATCTTAATGAGTTTAAATATAATATTCTTTTCAGGCAATATCCACACGCAAATAAATCCCCATCATAATTATTGATACATTATTTTACAAAATGGTGAGGACTACTAAACAACTCTCTAGAACCTTCATTCCATACCCCGACTAAGTACTCGCATTTACATTCTCGCCTCTTGAGAAGAAAATGGAACAACAAGGAAAGGGTGAGCTCAACTAGCCCGAGTAAAGAATACTATGACTAAGATAATATACAACAAATTATCGTTAGTCTTCAACGAGGAAAAATCGATAGAATACAATAGTATAACAAGTTTCGGATCAATATTCATAATGAAATAATAATTCATAGAAGAGTTACGTAGAGAATGAAATCTACTATAATCTATGAATTTAACGATCCATCATCAATATTTTATCCCCGTAACATCAATCAATATTCATCTCAAATCAAATATTCATCTTTTTGCACTCTGAGCCAAAGATATTCATCAATCGGTCATGTTCATCTCAACACTGTTCATCTTTGCACTAAAGGCCAAAGATATTCATCGATCGGTCATGTTCATTTAAACACTCTTTCATCTTTGCACTACTACTGCCAAAGATATTTCTGAGAAATCATTCATCTTTCTGCACTACGGGCCAAAGATATTCACTAATATCATCATTTAAGACCGAGGATGATGAAAATATTTTTAAAGAACGAATCCAAATTGAAACAAAATGACAAGGATTAAGGATTAAGGATTCGTACTTTGTTTTATCCATGTCCAACAATACCTCAAAAATAATCATAGTGGTGTAAAATTCAAGAATGATCAAAACATGGATACAATCAGTTTAGTATCCAAAATAGATATTTTAGACGAAAAGAAGAAATTTTATTTTTCGATGAATAGTGTCGATACGTGAATAGTGTCAGATATCGTGAATAGTCTTAGTATCGTGAATAGTAACTCAGACACCAAAAGATAGAAATTCCACAAAAAATATTTTCACGCTTCATGAATAGTACTCGTGAATAAGTAACTCGTGAATAGTAACTCATGAATAGTAACTCGTGAATAGTAACTCATGAATAGTAACCCGAGACATGAAAAAGTTCTAAATTTGATAAAACCTCGGATCAACATTTCAAAGATAATGATATTGAAGAAATAATATCATTACTGAAAAAAATAATATCCCTTACCTCAAAGAATCGAGTGCTTGGAAGGAAAGGTCAAGAAGTGATCTTTGAATGAAACTTGTATCTTGAACAAAGAACTCTCAAAGTATCTAAATACTCACAAAATACGCTCAATAATATAGAGAGAAAGAGAAAACTTTGTTTACGGTGTGATTTTCAATTTAACTTAGCCCTCTATTTATAGGAAAATGTTAGCTACCAAGCAGAGACTTGACCACTTTGATGGCTTTACTCGCTACTATTGCCACCCACCACATTTGAAATAAAATTCAGCACATTTCTTCACCAACCACAAGTGGGGCCCACTCAATTCTAGAATTTTCCACCAAAATCAATTATAAACCCTAATTTAGAATCCGACACCTCTTAAAATTTACAACAAATCATTCGTGCATTTTTAACGGTTCAAAATTTGTGGACATATACTCAACTTATGTATGTATAACATACCCAAAAAATTACCACAATCCAACGGTCGGATTAAAAATTATAACCCCATAATATATCTCAAAACCACGATTTGATTTTTAACACCTCAATCAGATAAAATACCGATAAAACACCTCAACATTAATTCCTTCATTAATAACCACATAAATAAATCCATCATTTATATTCAGTATAAAATAAATATTTCCTTATCATATGAATCAATAATTAATTATTCACAAATAATATTACGAATCACATTTATGACAACCAGTCGTTCCAGGAAAGAGGGGCTTTCAATAAGGATCTCTCCTTACTTGGCGCGCAATTAGGTGACCAAACCTCTCCTTAGATGTAACTTTCTAGACATTGCCAATAATGTTATCTAATAATATTATTCAAATAATATGAATTATTGATCCGATAATGGGAAATCATGCAAATGACAATTATTGAACAACAATAATATAAAATATCAACGCAAAGAATTATTGAATCAATAAAATAAAATATTGAGCGGTAACTCACTGTGAAAATTATTGAAAGTGCCATCTTACGTAAGGATCAATAATTCAACAATCTTTAACACCGCTGGTGTCTTCTTGTGCAACCACGCCAGACATCTTTGTATTTTAACCACCGGGTATTCCAATGATCTTACTTGGTAATAACTACGCCGTTATTTATAACCACCCAAACTTTGTCGTTTTCCTCATCCAATCGCTTTTCCGTTATGGGGCTCACACACGGTCGCATACCATGGTTATACGAATATTCCCAAGCGACGAATATTCCACGACCAAACGAATATTCCTCAAGCGATTTAATATTCCACGACCAAACGAATATTCCCGAACAAAATGAATATTTTATAACCACTTGCTTATTTTGAAATATTTGCGTATTTAACCCTTAACTATCCACATTAATCAAATCAACCCTTACTATTTCAAAATAATAAATAAAGGAAATTCCTTTTTATTTAAAAAATTTGAGGTCTTACAACCTCCCTCTTATGAAATTTCGTCCCTCGAAATTGGACGACGTACACAGTGTTTGAAATGGTGAGGATACCTCGCTTTCATTTCCGTTTCAATTCCGTGTCATTTCTATATAGCATGATTCCTCCACAAAACTTTAACTTGTGGTATGACCTTTCTTGGCGTGGGACATGCTCCTTCCTATCCAAGATCTTGGCAGTACCTCCTCACACGTTAAGTCTTGATTATCTCGTCTGGTTCTAACTTCAATAACGTGGTTCGGGTCTTTCACATATTTACGGCATGATATGTGAAACACATTATGAACACGAGACATACTTGGAGGTAACGCAAGTCTATAGGCTACATTTCCTACTCGGTCAAGAATTTGAAATGGACCAATAAATCGTGGATTGAGCTTTCCTCTCTTCCAAATCTTGTAACTCCTTCCATGGAGCAACTCGCATGACAATACATGATCCCCTACATTAAATTCCACGTCCTTTCGATGAAGATCCGCATAACTCTTTTGTCGATCTTGTGTGCTTTTGTATACATTGTCGAATCATTAGTCATACGTCTTAACTCGGGTCCCAACAATGTTGCTTCACCCACCTCATCCCAACTATTGGAGAAGCGACATTTTTGTCCATATAATGCTTGAATGGAACCATGCCTATATTTGTTTAATAACTATTGTTGTATGAGAATTCCACCAATGGCAAGTACTTATCCCAACTTCCTTTGAAATCTAGGACACACGAGTTTTAATATATCTTCAAGAGTTTGAGTAGTCCTTTTCGATTGCCCATTCGTTTGAGGATGGTACGCCAAACCAATCGTAAATTGTGCCCATAGCTTTCTACAAACTAACCCAAAATCATGAAGTGAATCTTGGGTCACGATCCAAAACTATGGATACGAGACATGCCGTACAACTTCACAATCTCATTCACGTACATACTAAGCAAGACGTTCAAGTGAATAAGTCTCCGTGTCGGCAAGAAATGAGCAGACTTGGTTAATCTATCAACAATAACCCAAATAGCATTAATGCCTTGAGAAACCGTAGGAAGACCCAGAATCTAAATCCATAGTAATGTGTTCCCACTTCCATTCAGGAATCTCAAGTGGTTGCAACGGACCCTTAGGTACAAGATGCTCCGCCTTTACACGTTAGCAAGTTAAACACATCGAGATAAACTTTGCAATCTCTCTCTTCATATTGTTCCACCAAAATGTATGTCGAAGATCACGATACATTTTAGTAATTCCGAGGATGGATTACAAATGGTGTACCGTGTGTGCCTCCATCATAATCTTATACTTCAAATCGAGTCGTTAGGAACACAAAGTCTCAGAGTGGACTCAAGTATTCCTTCTTCATCAATTCTCGCTTAGGAATAGCTCCTTCTTGTACTTTCTTCTTCATGCACGCGATCACCTCTAAAGATTCGGTGGGTGGAAAGCAACCTTAACTTTTTCTATTAAAGTTGGCTCTGTCGTATACTTGACATCATCGCACTCTTCGTTCGTGATATGATCTTCTACTCAACGCGTACCTACCACGTTCGCTTTTCCAAGATGGTATGGTTAGAATATGTGCTAAAAGAAATGAGTCGCTCTTGAGCTCTTGGAAAATCTTCTCGCATTCCTCGCCCATACCTAATTTTGTATCTTTTCGAGTCATTTAAGTTAACGGAGTAGCGATTCAAGAAAATCCTTCCACGAATCTCCGATAATAACCAACTAAACCTGAAAGCTACGTATTTCGACATCGACTTAGGTTGCTCTCAATCTGTGACTCATATCCCAATCTTGGATAAGACGTCACAATGACACCTATCGATTTAATATCGCGCGAATATGACGTCCCCTACAGAGAGAGTCGGCCGGTGAATTCCACAAAGGAAGTCACAAGATAAAGGCTCAGTACCAAATTTATAGTTGAATTTTTAACTCCGAAGTTCAATAGAGCCATTCGATATGAGATTTTAGAAATGAGTTTTTTGTCTGGGGTTCAAAGTCGATACAAAATTTAATATCGAGCTTTGGGAGTAAGCAAGAAATTCTTCGTAAAATACGTCGGGAAAAATCAATAACAACAAGAATATTATTCAAATCGACGTGTCTTTATTCAAATCCATAACATGGACTAAGAAAACTTGACATCCGTAATAAACGAATGACTTCATGGCTTGATATGAAAATGTTTGATTGCTTAAATTCGAATAACAAGTTGCTTTAGGAATGTGAAAACTAACAACCTTACGAAAGTAATTAATTTTGGCATGATGAGTAGTTAACCTTAAAATCACATCAAAAGCAAATATCTCTATAGAAATAAGGTTAACGAGTAATGTGATAGTGCCAACTTGAATCAAGCAAGATTTTTAAATAACGGATGTAATGAAATTTTCTCCTAATGGAGTCTCCACAGATATAGTCAAAGTTTAATTTCTCCGTAGTCAAGTTCAAACGTTGAACTTAAGCGAGAGAGATAAAAGAATGGGTAGAACCCAGATATCTAGTAAGGTATAAACTTCGCAAGAATTTATAATTAACTAACCCGTGCTAACTTCGTTCGGGTTCTCGCATTTTTGACCGGCCACGACAAACTTCTTCCAAGAACCGATTGACTTTGACTTTTTCGGGACATCCTTTTGAGTCACCATTCACGCTGGACTGGTTTCGATATCGCATAATCTCGGCGATATGTCCTTCTTTTCCACAATTATAGCATACCTTGGAAGGCTTTGAGCAGTTTGACCTTATATGTCCCTCCTCTCCACATCTCTGTAGCATCTGGCGGCGATCGTTCTCTTCCCTAGAATTTGTTGATGGTGCCGATGTTCTTCTGCCGACGTCTTCCGGTCATCGTTAAATCTTCTCTTTTTAGATTGGACATCTCTTTCCATAATATCAACGCGTCGTGCAAAGATTTACCCATGCATCACTCATTCTCACTCGTTCGCTTATTTCTTCTTTCATTTCGATTCCAACTTTATCATCTTATACTCGCCAAAGAGTGCTTCGCATTCAAGCATCACGATCGGGTAACACCTGCTTGAATTGTTGCATCCTTTTTGCTCCACGATCGCCTCGCAATTCTTTAGCTTTGTCTTCTAACTCATGAATACGATTTTGCAATTCTATATTTCGATCATAAAATACCTCTAATAAACTCTCTTGTGTACCTCTTCTTCCTCTTCTTCCTCACTCTCATTTGTTACTCTGCGATTATCTCGTGCAACTATCAATTCTTCACTCACCACATGGATATCTCTAATTCCTTCTTCACCGACATCACATTATCCCGGTTGGCGATTAGAGGTGTCTCCACGATCTCATTCACTCCATTGTTAACGCTTTAAAGTGACCATTCTAAAAAACTATCATAAAACAAGGGTTAATTAAATAAATTAACAAATCACATAATACCCCTATAATATGACCAACCAACAAATAAGCTTAGGTAGGACACACACTAGCGAAGGATTTACTCGTCTCTCCCTCCTACTTTTATTCCCCGATCTCCAGAGATCATATCCCTAAGCTCGATATTAATGTGACGCCCCCAAAATAGGTATACACAACACCCATTCCGAAGTCGCCAAATACATGGTACAAGAAACAAACTACAACTTCAATAATACAAATGTCGTGTGAAATACTGACAATATATATCATGAGTTTAAATATAATATTGTTTTAGACAATATCCACACACAAATAAATCCCCATCATAATTATATGATACATTATTTTACAAAATGGTGAGGACTACTAAACAACTCTCTCTAGAACCTTCATTCCATACCCCGACTAGTACTCGCTTACATTCTCGCCTCTTGAGAAGAAAATGGAACAACAAGGAAAAGGGTGAGCTCAACTAGCCCGGTAAAGAATATTATGACTAAGATAATATACAACAAATTATCGTTAGTCTTGAGCAGGAAAAATCGATAGAATACAATAGACAACAAGTTTCAGATCAATATTCGCAATGAAATAATAATTCATAGAAGAGTTACGTAGAGAATGAAATCTACTATAATCTATGAATTTAATAATCCATCATCAATATTTTATCCCCGTAACATCAATCAATATTCATCTCAAATCAAATATTCATCTTTGCACTACAGCCAAAGATATTCATCAATCGGTCCACACTGTATTCATCTCAACACTGCTCATCTTTGCACTAAAGGCCAAAGATATTCATCGATCGGTCGTGTTCATTTAAACACCGCTCATCTTTGCACTTCTGTGCCAAAGATATTCTTCAGAAATCATTCATCTTTGCACTACAAAGCCAAAGATATTCACTAATATCATCATTTAAGATCGAGGATGATGAAAAATATTTTAAAGAAACGAATCCAAATTGAAACAAAATGACAAGGATTAAGGATTAAGGATTAGTACTTTGTTTTATCCATGTCCAACAATACCTCAAAAATAATCATAGTGGTGTAAAATTCAAGAATGATCAAAACATGGATACAATCAAAGCTAGTATCCAAAATAGATATTTTGGACTTAAAAGAAGAAATTTTATTTTTCGATGATGAATAGTCTTGAGTATCGTGAATAGTCAGATATCGTGAATAAAGGTCCGATAATATCGTGAATAGTAACTTTCGACACCAAAAGATAGAAATTCCACAAAAAAATATTTTCACGCTTAATAAATAGTACTCGTGAATAGTAAATCGTGAATAGTAACTCATGAATAGTAACTCGTGAATAGTAACTCATGAATAGTAACCCATACATGAAAAAGTTCTAAATTTGATAAAAACCTCAGATCAACATTTCAAAGATAATGATATTGAAGAAATAATATCATTACGAAAAAAATAATATCCCTTACCTCAAAGAATCGATTGCCGGAAGGAAAGGCTCAAGTGATCTTTGAATGAAACTTCATCTTGAACAAAGAACTCTCAAAGTATCTAAATACTCACAAAATACGCTCAATAATATAGAGAGAAAGAGAAAACTTTGTTTCGGTGTGATTTTCAATTCTAACTTAGCCCTCTATTTATAGGAAAATGTTAGCCCTACCAAGCAGACTTGACTGCCACACTGATGGCTTTACTCGCTACTATTGCCACCCACCACATTTGAAATAAAATTCAGCACATTTCTTCACCAACCACAAGTGGGGCCCACTCAATTCTAGAATTTTCTACCAAAATCAATTATAAACCTAATTTCCGAATCCGACACCTCTTAAAATTCACAACAAATCATTCGTGCATTTTTAACGGTTCAAAATTTATGGACATATACTCAACTTATGTATGTATAACATACCCAAAATTACCACAATCCAAGCGGTCGGATTAAAAATTATAACCCCATGAATATATCTCAAAACCCCGATTTGATTTTTAACACTCCAATCCGATAAAATACCGATAAAACACCTCAACATTAATTCCTTCATTAATAACCACATAAATAAATCCATCATTTATATTCAGTATAAAATAAATATTTCCTTATCATATGAATCAATAATTAATTATTCACAAATAATATTACGTAATCACATTTATGATAACCAAAGTCGTTCCTCAGGAAGAGGGGCTTTCAATAAGGATCTCTCTCATCTGGCGCAAGCAATTAGGTGACCAAACCTCTCCTTAGATGTAACTTTCTAGACATTGCCAATAATGTTATCTAATAATATTATTCAAATAATATGAATTATTGATCCGATAATGGGATCTATCATGCGATGTGACAATTATCGAAACAACAATAATATAAAATATCAACGCAAAGAATTATTGAATCAATAAAATAAAATATTGAATAAAGAATAACATCGTGAAAATTATTGAAAGAGTGCCATCTTACGATAAGGATCAATAATTCAACAAATCTTTGTGCAACCACAGCAGACATCGTATTTTAACCACCGGGTATTCCAACGATCTTAACGGTAATAACTACGCCAAGTTATTTATAACCACCCAAACTTTGTCGTTTTCCTCATCCAATCGCTTTTCCGTTATGGGGCCCACATTATGCACCGTCAGTTGTACGAATATTCCCAAGCGACATGCACGAATATTCCACGACCAAACGAATATTCCCCGACAGTACGAATATTCCACGACCAAACGAATATTCCCCGAAAAAAATGAATATTTTATAACCACTTGCTTATTTTGAAATATTTGCGTATTTAACCCTTAACTATCCACATTAATCAAATCAACCCTTACTATTTCAAAATAATAAATAAAGGAAATTCCTTTTATTTAAAAAAATTTGGTCTTCTAAACATCCATGAATTAATATTTCATTCTTTGAGACTCATTTCGATAATTAATCCATATCATCGAATCATCCCCGCACTACTGATCAAGGATATTCATTAGTTTCACGACCACGAATTATCCATTGACTACTACCAAAGATAATCGTGTATTCATTAGTATCACGACCACAAATTATCCATGCACTACTACCAAAGATAATTGTGTATTCAATTACTGATTATGATTATCTTAGAATAATCTCTGGTCATAATCATACCAAGTCCATCTATGCACTTCTGAAGCCACAGATGACTTTCAACATAATCTAAACATGAGGATTATGATATAAAGAATCAATCAAATGAGATAAAGGATAAATATTAAACATTTATAATATAATTTATCCAGATTCAAGAATATTCCCATGTTATCAATCACTTAATAATCTCATAATCTAATATCATTAATATTATAATAATATTTTAATCACTTCTTAAATTTATAAACAATTTATCTCAATTGTTTACGCTTTTACCATATAATGCATTTAATCATTCAAAAGCGCCATACTCATAAGATATCATCACCAATTATCAAATCTCTCATCAAAAAAATATGCATATATTCTATATAGGATTCTCTAGCCATAAAATCTTATTTTCAACTTTGTTACTTCACATAACATATTTAACTCATATGTTCGTAACTAAACTATTTTCATGAAAAATACCAAATCAGTCCCAAAATATTTCTTTTCTGGGATTTAGCATAATATAGTCCCATAATGAAAATATATTTTTCTCGGAATTTTTAAAATTCATTTACTATTTTTCAAAAATCAATTTCTAATTAATTCCTTAAGAAATTAGCTACCTCAAGTTTAACTCCAAAAATTCCCAAATCTTGACAGGACCTTACCCATGTTAACGTGAGCTTCCAGTTTAAATTTCATGGTCATCGGAGTTATAGAACTCCGATTATAGCGTTTTTCGTCGAAAAAACCTAAATATTGAAATAGTCATAACTTGCTCATTTTAAGTCAGAATGAGCTCATTTTTGGACAGGAGGTACTTTATACCATATAACTTCATGTCCCAAAAGGCCAGAATTTTTCTCATAATTTAAGTGGCCAAAAAAGCCCGTCTAAAATCATAGCAGCAGCTTTTTTTGGTTTTTGCAACTTTGCACTCCTTTGCTAAAATCAGTCCACACAAAAATCTACAACACCTTTTCCAGTAATTCCACTTGGATTAGTTAGGTAACTCATAGATCTAACTCTTGGACTTGACCACACTCAAAAATTCAAAATATAATAGGAGATATGGTCAATTGAATTTCATGTTACGTTTTTCACCAAAATCGATTTTCAACTTTTGTGATTTCTAAGAAACTTTCATGTTTTTCACATACTAACCAACATAACTCATCTTAAAACTTACTAATACTTCATATACCCATGATTTTCATCAGTTCTATACTTTTATTATGACTTTCATCATAATCCACGTAAAATGATCCTTTTAGTTGAAGAAATATTTGAGGGTTTAAGAATGGGGTTTCAGTCTTTGGGTCAATACAAAATTCGATTTCACGCCTAGGGTAGGCTAGAAATCTTCAAGAATACGTCAAAAAATTTATTAATGATAGAAATATCATTCAAAATCGCTACTCTTATCCAAGACTTGGATAGACGTTACATTGATACCAACTGTGACTTCTATCCTTTAACCTAGATAAAGACCTCACAATTATACCTATCAACTTGTCATCGTCATTCACGACGTCGCCTCCGAGAGAAAGTCCGCTTTGCATTCCACACAAGGAAGTCAACAACAAAAGGATGGGGGCTCTTTACTTATGGCTTGATATAATGTTGATTAACTTTAGGGTTTGGTTACTTTGAATTCAGATAACAGGTTGGTTAGAATATGAAAACTAACAACCTTACAAAAAGAATAATAAGTAGTTAATCAATCGTTTTCAAAAATTACCTCAAAGGCAAGTATTTTCAAAGAGATAAGATCGTGAAAGTGTTTATTTGAAACAACAAGATTAATAAACAATTGGAGGTAACGAAGGTTTCTCCCAACGAAGTTTCAATAGATAAATCAAAGTCAAATTTTTCTGAGTCAAATTTAAACATTGAACACAACTAGGTAGAATAAAAGAGTGGGTAGAACTTGTATTGAATAAAGTATAGACTTGCAATAATTTATAATTAATTTACCCATAATAACTTCGTTCGGGTTTCTAAACAAAAACGCTCTCGCTTAAATTACCGAAGTTTGACTTTACTATAGGTACATTCCACCCTTAAGTGCTTCTTCACATTCCCGATCCATGATTTGAATCATTATTCTCCGATCCATATCGAATTGGGTTGACCGCTATATGCATTGTGGTAATTCCTAATTCGATGTTGGGTTCTCTCAATCACGTCCAAAAAGCAAAGTCCATTTCATCTATTTTGACTTTATTGGATCTGGACGTCTTTTTCTACACTATCAACGCTGCGTTGTGTGACTTTTACCCATGCATCGTCTATTCTCCTTCGCTCGATTGTTTCTTCTTTCATTTGATCTTTGATTTTTAAATTCTCGATTCCAACTTTAATATCTTACACACTCGCCAAAGCGTGATTTTGTTCGAGCATCACATATCGGGTAACCCAATTTTGAATTGTTGTATCCCTTTGTTCCACGACCGCTGCCGTTCTTGACTGTTCTTCTAGCTCACGAACACGATTTTGTAATTCTAAGTTTTGATCATAAATTTCTTCTAACCAATTCTCCTCAGTTCCTTCTTCTTCCTCTTCTTCATCTTCTTCCTCACTCTCACCAATTTTACCTCTGCAACTAGCTCGGGTGCAACAACTAGTTCTTCATTCACTACGTGGATATCTCTAATTTGTTCCTCGTCGACATTCGCATTAACTTGATTAGTGATTAAAGGTGTCACAACTCACCACATTCACTCCATTGTGAATATTTTCACCGCCATTTCCAAACACCGCCACAACACAAGGGTTAATTAATATATCAAATATTATCCCTATATCTAACCGACCAATTAAATAACAAATAAACTTAGGTAGGTCATACTAGCGGAAGGAATTCCCCGTCTCTCCCTCCTAGTTCTTATCTCGCATCTTAGCTGAGGATCATATCTCTAAGCTCGATATTAAGCAGAACGCCCCAAAATTAGGTATACACGCCACCCATCTTGGGTCGCCACTTACATGGTACATAAATTCAAATACAACTTACTAATATAAGCGTGTGTACAATACGACATAAACCGTGAGTTTGAATACAAATATTGTCTACTAGATATTATACAAACTCAAAAGGAGTCCTTATTACAACTATTATCACACTATTTCACGAATAGTGAGGACTACTAATGCTATCCTCCGGACCATTACTCCGCTTTCCGACTCGTCTCAGCCTATGTTCTCATTTCAAGAAGAGAACGGTGAAAGAAAGGGTGAGCTCAACTAGCCCAAAGAAGAAATATTATGACTAAGATAAATGCGTAATAATTTATCATTAGCCTTCAACAAATGTTAAACCGATAAAATACAATGTACAATAAGTTTAAGCTGAATGGAATAAGCAATCCATTAAAAGAGTCGAGTAGAAAATAAAGTCTACTATCTTTTAGGTTTTAAAAGGTTTTTATCACTTTTATAGCCGAGACAAACTTTAATAAATAATCCACATCATCAGATCACCCTCGCACTACGGCCAATAAGGATATTCATCAAATTATCAATGGTCATGACTATTATCGAATCACCCCTAGTCATAATCATACCAAAAACTATCCATCATCGCATTACAGCCAATCGAGGACTTTTATCACATCATTTATAACAAGCCATGATTATACCGAATGATTCCTCATCATAATCATACTAAGTTCATTTATGCACGTAAGCAAAGATAACATAATATAACATGAGGATGATGACAATGACATAATAATTCAATAAAACAAGTTCAAGAATTATTTAATCCAGAATTATTAACATCCAAATTGTCAACACGACATTGTTTTGTAGAGTAAAATTAAAGAATGATCGTAATAATATTTCCATGAAAGATCTTTGGATGAAACGCAAATATCAAGGATATTCTACTAATTTCATGGAGTATAGAAGTCAAAGTTTTAACTATTTGGGTATAATAAAGAATGGAATAACAAAAGAAATCACCGTGCATGCGATGAGATCGCAGCATGTGTTATTCCAATGTAATAATAAATAACGGAACCGGTCGGTGAAATTCACACCAACAGGATGTTCAGCGAGAATAATAAAGATGGAACCAGATCCGGTGTAAAACATGATGATAGGATATTCCAACGAGAATGATAAAGAGCGGAACCGAATCCGGTGTAAAACACATGCATGGATGTTCCAACAGAATGATAAAGATTTTAACCAGTCCGATTGTAAAACACATGCATGACAGGATGTTCCAACAGAATAATAAAGAGCGGAAACCAGTAAGGTGTAAAACACATGCACGAGGATGTTCCAATGAATAATAGAAGAATGTCACCAAGTATAGGGTAAATCGTGATATCTGAGTTATTCCAATGAGAATAATAAGCAATGGAATAACAACAGTTCTCTGAATGAATAAGAAAGAATAATACCTACTTACGGAGTACAACAAATAATATTCCCTACCTTAGAAAGAACCGAATATTGGCGAGGTGAAGTGAAGGTAGAATACTTTTCTTTCTTTCTCTATAGTTTCTCTCTACAGAGTTTTGATTGAATTCGTGTGAAAATAATGAAGCCCTAGGCCTCTATTTATAGAAGATTTCTAGCTTAAGACCGTGTGAAAAGGCAAGTGGCTCGACGACCTGGTTTCGACGCTTGTAATGTGAAACGACAGTGGTTGACGCTGTAATGTGAAACGACAAGTGGTTCGACGTCTGGTAAAAGGTAATTACTATTAACGAAGGTAAATACTATTGACGAAGGTAAATACTATTCACAAGGGTAATTACTATCGACGAAGGTAATTACTATCGAATGAAGGTAAATACTATTCACAAGGGTAATTACTATCGACGAAGGTAATTACTTATCGACGTAAGAGACTCTTTAGATGATGACATATATGAGCCCCCATAAAATAATCAAACTTACCACAAATCATTTTTTTTTCATCAACACATATTTAATCTTTCAACAATTATTAATCATTTATAACTTTGTCGTCTCAATTATTGATTTAATACTATAACATATTATCTGAGATGATAATGTGACAATAATTGAATCAATAATATAAGAGATATGATGCAAAGAATTACTTATAGCAATAATTGAAAGCATAGTGAGTGACTTCTCACGTAATGTAAAGATCAATAATCGATAATATCGTCTACTATATAACTACGCCAGACATCGTACTTTTACTACTAAGGGTAGTTCAACGGCTTTAACGGTAAATAACACCTCTCTAGTTATTTTTATAGAAAGATAATTTTGTCGTTGTTTTTAACTACGATAATACTTCCGTTAATAGGTCCATTAATGATTGAGTAGTCGCATTTAATATTTAAGATAAAAGAATATTCCCTAAACCAAACGAATATTTTATAACAACTCGCATACTTTGCAAAATTTATAAATACTACCACAACTATAATATTATCTTAAATTCACACCATAATATTAAAAATTTATTTCGACAAAATTTAAATCTTTATTGATAAAAATCTGGGGTCTCACAGTCAAAATAACTCTTGATAATATTGAAGAGACAACTACTATTTGCGAAGGGGTAATTAACCTGGAACAATCAAGAAGCGATTAACTCTTGGTAATATTGAAGGACAACTACTATTTGCGAAGGGGTAATTACTATCGACGAAGGTAAATCTATCGACAAAGGTAATTACTATTCACAAAGGTAATTACTTATTCACAAAGGTAAATACTATCGACGAAGGTAATTACTATTATTCACAAAGATAATTACTATTCACAAAGGTAAATACTATCGATGAAGAGACTTAGATGATGATGATATATATGGGCCCCATAAAATAATCAAACTTACCACAAACGTCTCATAAATTACTTTATATACATCGAGATTGAATAAATATTACCACAAATCATTTTATTTTTAATCAACACATATTTAATCTTTCAACAATTATTAATCATTTATAAACGTCGTCTCAATTAATAATATAACATATTATACGGATGATAATTGTGACAATAATTGAATCAATAATATAAGAAATATGATGCAAAGAATTATTTGAAGAATAATTGAGTATAGGTAAGTGACTTTCACGTAAGCGTCAATAATCAATAGTGTCTTCTTATACGCAAACCACGCCGTAGACATCGTCTTTTTTACTAGAGATAGTTCAACGGTTTTAACGGTGAACACCTCCGTAGTTATTTTTATAGAAAGATAATTTTGTGCTTTTCTAACTATTTATAATACTTCCGTTAATGGGGTCCACTAATGATTGGTAGTAAATCACGAATATATTCCCCGACCAAACTAATATTTTATAACAACTTGCTTACTTTTGCAAAATTTATAAATATTACCCACAACTATAACATTATATCAAATTTATTCCATAATATTCAAAAATAATATTTATAGAAAATTCATCTTTATTTATAAAAGCTGGGGTCTTACATTAAACATAATAGTTCAATACAATAAAATATATGAAAATACATTCATTAAAAAATACTTGTTCTAACATTCTTAGAGCCAAAATCTTCAATCAAATATTCAAAATCCTATTTATATATTTATATATTTGATGGCCCTCTGATCGGGGGCCTAGGACGATTAACGCTCCCACTCGTGCTAAGGAAAGGCCCTGACAGAAAATGACAATTGATATTTTCATAGTAAAAATGATAAATATCAGATTAATAAATATTGTTTAAAAGTGTTAAATATGTATTTGTCACGACACTCTTGAGTTTTTATTTATAATTTAAAAATCAATGAAGTAAATTTATTTATGTCAGATTTTAAAATATGTTATATAAATTTCTTATGTATGAAATTAAATTTCAAAAATTAATAAAGGAGGCACTATTAGTATTGCATTAATTCAACTTTTTTTTTTTCACCGTGTGATTCGGGGCAGCCATGAGTGGTGAGCCTCGGCCGCACCTTGCGGTGTCAAATCAATCAATACGCCAGCCCAGCCAATTTTTGAGTTAGGCATTGAGTTAGTGTGCGTGACGCTTACAGTCTTACACCCACCTCTCTAAGACTCTATCCAATTCAAATTACCTAATCTCCCCGTCCCCCCACTTTTCAAACTTAGCTGAGCTTATCATTAAATGTAAATTATAATGGGAAAAATAATATATATGTCAATAAATATTTGATAAAATTAAATTATGATTAATATAAAAATATATTTAATAAAATATTATTTTATTCTATCTCATATGTGCACATATAATTGAAATTTTTTCCTCCATATATAACTTGAGTCATTATAATGTAGGGTTTGACGTAAAAAGCAGGGAAAACATTGGAGGCAGCTGAGAGCAGTTATATGATAAGATTTGACTGAGGTTATCACCGACAATTAAACACTTGTTTATAAAAGATTTAACTAGTAATAAGTTTATTTTGAGAGTGATTAGCCTGTCAGTAGTGTGATTAGCCTAATCCTTTGTTGCTCTTGTCTTTTCATTCACATGTTAATCATCTCAACTTAATTCAGAGTCTTGTATATATATTAAAATGACTATAAGATGATGAATACTCACAACACAACACTCCATTAATGGAAACTAGTTTAACCTATACTTCTTACAAAACTTTGTCTTTAAAATGTGATCATAAGATAACTTGTTTGATAAAATGACCTTGGAGGGATGAATTTCTTTTATGCCATGGTGAATTGTTTTCATTCTAAGATAATTTTTATTTTTAGAATTTACTTTGAGATATATTTTAAAAAATTTAAACCAGATACGAATTCATTAATCTTAGAGAATATAATTATTAAAATTTTAAGATGAATATTTTTAAAGGTTAAATAAATTAAATTAACTTTAAAAAATGTATTAGAAGAATGGGGAAGGGGTACGAGATTGGTCTCAATTGAACAATTATTTTGAGTCCTTGTTTGTTGCATAAATAGGAACAAAATAGTTTGTCCATCAATCCATCTACTTTATGTCTCTCTTTTCTTTTTTTTACCCTTTGTTTTTACTAAAAGAAAATAACGCTTCCAATGAATATTTAGTTTTATTTTTAAATTTTAGTCATATTAAACCTAATTATTATTATTTTTTCCAATAACTCACTTTATATTTTGTTCAACAACAGAAGTAGTAAATACTAAATGTTACTGCATGCATCTTCTATATATTATTTAATAATGTTTCTAATCATTTGATATTATATAATAATAAATATTTATTTATATGGGACCACTAGACTATAGTAGGTAGGTTTGTGTTATCAATTCTCTCTGTGGGTTTTTATCATGGGCCTATAGACACTTGTTCTTTTTATGAAAAGACAATTGTGGTCCTCAAATTATAGCATTTATATAAGCCCTAGACCAGACTGATCAAAATAATAATAATAATAAACAAATAAACTATTTAAATGGACCAACCATTCCATTGGTGGACCACTGATAGTTATAGAGGTAGTCCAAAACTATGTCTATACCCTAAAGAGAAGAGGGGACCAAAATATTGGGGAGCATCTATCATCCATCCATATTAGCCATGCACAAGTTATTGAAGTTGATGTATGAATGTAGTGGGCCTATGGGCCCCAATCTTCAGATAGCAGCTTCATGCAATTATATTGATTGGGGACATCTAATGATTGTTCTTGAAGAAGATGAAGATGCCATTCTGATTCACACATCTCAATTCCTGATTACTACTACTAATAGTAATAATAGGTTATAAGAAAGAACTCAATTGATTAATACTAGGATTTATCCAACTATTTTATTTATAACTCAATTCATATCATTTTAAAATTAAAAATATCATGAATTTACTTCAAATATTATGTGTGAAAAAGAGATATTTGGTAATATTTCACTTTCCATACTTGTATAAGATTTTTTCAGGTTTCTTAATTGGGTCTTTCATCTTAATAACCCATTTCAGTTTTTCATAAAAAATAGTTAACTAGTTTCAACCCATAAGGGTTCAAACCATTTAACCTATATATTTTAAATGGGCTATATGGTTTTGATTTTGAATGCCAAAAATATAAGATTAAACGAGACAATCAAACCATTGAACTAAGAAATAAAAAATAATAAATCTAGGAAGACATTATTTTAGTAACATTCTAGTGACATTTTTTTATTTTTTTGGTTGTTTTTTTTCTTTCGTAGTACCTCTCAAAAAATATATATTATTTATTCCAATTGGAATTTTTACTGAAAATAGTATTTTAGGTGTAATTTGGATACATCTGAAAGCAGGTATATGTACAAAGATACCGTACATACCTCGCTTTTCAGATATATCCAAATTACACCTAAAACACTATTTTTAAAAAAAATTCCAGTTAGAATAAATACTATACATTTTTTAAAAGGTACTACAAAAAAAAAAGAAAAAAAATGTTACTAGAATGTCAATAAAAAAAGGAACAATTACATTTTATAGTACATTTAAAAACATAATTACAAGAAAAGTGCACTCATTAAATATTTACATAATTAATATTTTTAAAATTTTATTTTCATTATTAGTACATATTTATGCTTCCTTTAATTATGGGATGTGTTTTAATTTCTTGATGACATGGCAATTCAGTTTTTTTTTTTTAAAAAAACTGATTTCGCGTTTTTTTGGGGAATGTGTTCATTTTAAATTTTTTTTCTTCCGTATGTCTTCTTTTTCTATTTGGAAACCCTTATTTGTTGTTTTGTTTACTTTCTAAACAAAACCTTATTCTTCTTCTTCTCTGTGTTTCTGTAGATTTTTCGGGGTAGATTTATGTTGTCGACGTTTGATTTTTTCTTCGTGATTGTCGTATTTTGCTTCAGATCTAATTATTCTCAAGTTTTTGGTTTGTTCCTATTTATCGGTACCACATTTTCTCGACTTCTTTTCTCTTTTTTCCGTGATGGTCTCCACGGAGGAAGAAGCAATGGAGGAATGGGGTTAAGAAAGTCGATAGGAAGAGGAAAAGAGTTTCGTAAGATAATTATTTGGAGGATTGAAGTTATCTCTGTAATGGTGAAGGATAGTAGTCCAAAGTCTTCTAAACAGGGGGAAGAGGTTATTGTTGAAATCGGATGTTGATGATAAGAATATTGGGAGACATTCGAGAAGAAGGCTAAATCAATGGTTTATATTGATTCCGATTTTGAAGGTTCTCTTTGAAAAAGTTGTCAAAGAGGATAAAGTTGAGGCTCATAATGGGAAAATGGTTCCACCAAGAAACATTTGAAGGTTTGTTAATTTTTTTAAGAATTATATTTTTTAGTTGTTTTTTTTTTTGTGTTTTTATTTTACGCATGTTGGTGTGTTTTGGTTTGTATTGTTGTTTTTTTTGTTGTTCAGTAGTATTATTGATGTTGAATTTGTTGTTTGATAAAATCATTGTTTCCATTCGAGTGTATTTTCTGAAACACATTATATTATGTTTTAAGTTTTGTTCAATTTGTTGTTGTTAAAATTTTTGTTTTCATTCATATTTTAGTGTATACGATCAAGTATATTTTCGGTTGGTCAGTAAAGTTTCTTTTTTTTGTGATCATACAGTTGTTGTTATTTGTTGAAGTTACCGTTAATTGTTAGTTGGTTATCTTCCTTTATATGTTTGGAAACTGATTTTTGTAATAGTTGTGAAAATGTATCATATTTGATTGTAGTTTGTGTTGTTTTAAGGATTGTTCAAATTGTTATTGTTTAAATCACTTTTCATTTTATTTTAGTATCGAGATACTATTAGATTTATTTTTGGTTACTACATTTCATTTTTTTGTTATTATTTTGATTTATAATATCTTTGGTAACTTGTTATTTTATTTTTTGTTACCAATATTGAAATGATTGGAAACCGATGATACTATACTTGTTAATACGCATTTTTGTTGCAATAAGTAATATAATAATTGTTATCTGGTTACCTTCCTTTTGTATGTTTGAAACCGATTTTTGTAATAGTTGTTAAATTGTATAATATTTCATTAGAGTTTGTGTTATTTTAAGGATTGTTCAAATTGTTCTTGTTTTAAATCATTGATTTCATTCTATTTGAGTCTCGAGATACTATTAGATTTTTTTTGGTTACTAGATTACATTTTTGTTATTATTTAGATTTATAATATCTTTGGTAACTTGATATTTTATTTTTTGTTACCAATATTGAAATGATTTGAAACTGCTGATACTATAATTGTTAATATGTATTTTGTTTCAGTAGAAGTAACCTGCTAATTGTTATTTGGTTACCTTCCTTTATGTGTTTGGAAACTGATTTTTGTAATAGTTGTTAAAATGTATAATATTTCATTAGAGTTTGTGTTGTTTTAAGGAATTTTCAAAATGTTATTGTTTAAATCATTGTTTTCATTATATTTGAGTATCAGTTACTATTATATTTATTTTTGTTAAATACTTTAGATTATTGTTATTATTTAGATTTATATTATGCATGTAACTTGTTATTTTATTTGTTGTTACCAACATGCAAATGATTGGAAATCACGATATCATTCTTGTTAATATGTATTTTATTCCAATGATCAGAGATCGATGATTGTTGATGATTTTTTATTTAAAATTATAATTAATTTTGGTTATGATCAATCTTTGAAATTGTTTTGGATATCATTGATATTGTTCATTTAAAAGTTTTTGGTTTAAAGTTTTAATGTAGTTTTTAATTTGGTTAATGTGTTTTTAATGTAAGTTTTGCATTTTCGATTTGGGATCTATTCTATGAGGAGAATAACCAAATTTTTCTCGCAAAAGTAATTTATTGGTGTGATATGGATGTTCCTAATATTATCAAGAACAAATTGTCTCGAGGTACAATTGAAAAAGTTTAGTTGACATGTTTTGGAAAATTTTTTTAGAGTTCGGGGCAACCACAAATGTTTTCACAGATTATTCATCGGGCTTTGATTAGGGAAGTTTATCAAAGGGATGATGGGGAGTGTGGTTTCTATTTGGTGTGAGAGGCGGGTAAGGTTTGGATTGCCCGAATTTTCTTTGATTTCGGCTTGAATTGGCTAGAAATGAAAATATTGATGGTTTTAAGGGATTCAAAATTTGTTGGTGGAGAAGTTTTTGGTGATGAGGTTGTCACAGATTCTACTATTGGCAAGATATATAGAGCGTTATTTTTGATGATGATGATGAGGCGTTAGGATGTCCATTATTTTTTTGGTTTTAATTTCATTCTAGCTTCCGCTTTAAACAATTATCTTGATCAAACTTTGTTCAACTTTTTGTCTTATGGGGATATTGAAAGTTATCCATGGGGTAAATTTGCATTTCAACGTAGATAAAGAATTCTTTATCCATTGGTCAAGGGTCGTATGTAAGGAATGGTAAAGACGGTGGGGTGATTTACAATTTTTATAGGGATGGTCGTTGTAAATCTTACAAACTTAATGGATTGCTTTATGTGTTTCAAATTTTTTGTTTGAAACAATACCTACTTTGAAAGTCAGAGGATTTTGTGTTGATGACCATGCTGCAGAGTTGAGATTATTTAGATGGAGGGAGTTAGGAAAGCCTCCCAAAAATGAGAAATTGAATGACCTTGTTTTTGGATCTGGTCAGGTATGTTGGTTTCCATTTGCTTTATATTTGGTTTCTTTTTATATTTATATTAGTTCTTGTATTTTTTTGTAATTGTTTTACTTATGTTTTATATTTCTTGTTTTTGACATGGTATATTTGTTGTTATTATTATTTTCAGGTTGATCGTTCGTAATATTGTTCCTACGGTTGATGAAAAGGTTCTATTTGGGTTGGGGATTTCCATTTTTTAATGGAAATGATATTTGCAGCAAAATTTCTTATGTTAAAGTCGACTCATCAAGGAAGTTTAATGATATTGGGTTTTCTATTTCTGATGTGGAAGAAGTTATTGATAAACGGGTAAAACCTTTAGAAGGTAAGATGATGGAGATGAAAAGAGATATTGAGAATTTGGGTGTTGAGTTAAAAGACCAACTGCAAGTGTTTCAAATGCAGATTTGCATGGATATAAAAAAGATGATTAGAAAGTTGGTCAATGGTCAGTCTAGTTATATCAAACATAAAAATGTTTCTTTTGATGATGATGATGATGATGATGATGATGATGATGATGATGATGATGATGGTGATGATGATGATGATGATGTTGGTGATGGTGATTGTGATGGTGGTGATGATGATGGTGTTGCTAATAATGATGATGTTGATGATGCTAATGGTTCTGCTGCTGATGATGATGTTGGTAATATTAAAGGGAGTGTTGATCCTCCTGTTAGAGTTGTTGTTGGAAATCAAGATGAGGAAGAGGATGCATGAGTTTACATTTATTTAAGTTTTCATTTTATTTTCATGATTATTAAGTAAATGCTTACTTTTTTTGTTTTTTATTAATGATTCAAAGCAAGAATGTTGGTTTAAATTATTCGGGAAAGAGATAGTTGTTTATACTCCCAGAGGGGTTAAAATTCATGTCGACGATGAAAAGGTTAATCATTTTTTTAAAATGTTATTTTTTTAACTCGTTATATTTATAAACTGCTTTTTTTTAATAAATGTGTAAGATGGATGATGTTCTAGCTTTGATATTTTAAGTCAATCTAGTGGAAAGAAAATTGTTGTTTTTACCCCCATCGAGGTTTGTTATTATTTTTATCGCAATTTAATTAATTTGTTGTATTAGTTAGTTTTCTTTATAGTGTTTATGTTTGTATTGATCAAAATTTTTGTTTTGTGTCATGTATTGTAAAACATTACGAGGTAATAAATTCAAGGATCGACACTTCTATACTTGATGAGATGGTGTTTACAACTAAGGATTTAATTCAATGTTTTGAAGTTGAAAAATCAACTGCGAAGACAAATAAGCGGTGCCCGATTCAAGACTGTTATTGCGAAGAGTCTTTATTTTGAAGAGTCCTTTTACTTCAAAGTTTGGTTCTCACTGGTTCTACCTCTTCGAGATGTGGATGTTCGCCAATTACCCCGTGATCTATCAAAGATTTCCGGATATCTCAGATGTGTATTCCTTCAAAAGTTGAAGATGTTCTTTTTGAAAGCGTTGGTTTAAGATTGGATTAAATAACCTAAAAAGGTATGTATATTGGAGTATAATATATTTTCATTATGTTTTTAGTAGGATATAAAATAATTTCCTTGGTTTTTGCATCAGGTTACTTGTTTTGAAGGATTGAAAAGTTTTGCAACAATGACAAAATTGAGCCTTCATTCAGATTTGGGGTCGTGGTCAATAGCTCAAAAAATGTGGTTTTACAAGCTTAAGACCCTAGGCTAAAGTGGCTTGATGATGATGTGAGTTTTTTTTACCTTTGAATACATGTTTGTTAGTTTTTGTGAACCTTATCAATTATATTGGTAACTATTTGAATATTTATTGGAAACTATTATGTTACATTATTGTTTTTATTTTTCTCTGTTTAACTCTGATTGTTATTTTCTTTTTAATTTTTGTTCAGCACATCAACATATGCTTGTATTACATTCGTAAAGTGGCTAAGCACTCGAACCAAATTCAAATAAGGGTTACAAACAACTGATTGTTGGTTCCATATCAAATTGACCAATTTATTTGAGAAATATTGTAATAGAAATTGTGATAAGAATCTGTTGTTGGACTCTGGTGATATAGCTGAGTACATTCATGGGTATCTTATGGAAGTCAACACACCCTGGGTTAACGTCGATTTTGTTATGTTTCCAATTCATATGTCAGCTCCTGGTCATTGGTTCCTGCTTGTGCTTGACGTGCATCGCAGAGTATTTGTGGTTTATAATTCTCTTCAACAGATAGGAATGTTATGCAAGACAAATATTATGGATGTGCTTAGCCGTACATCTTTATTCTCCCCATAATTTTGTCTAGTTGCGGGTTTTGGAAGAATAGAACAGATATTGATTTCAATAGTGTTCCATACCGCAACAAAGGAGAACATGATATCATTGAGCTAGAATTTGCAGAGGGTATTCCGGAACAAATTGAAGGGTAAGTTTTCAATTACTTATATTTGTTCAGTTTTGTATATATAATGAAGTCTTTTTTGATTTGTGTTATATATTTATTATTTTTTCAAATGATTGCGGAATGTTTACCATTTGTTTTCTAAGACATTTCATTCATCGATGATATCCGAAATGCCAAAACCATTTCCGATACTTCAATACGCGCAGGAGGCTATGTGTCAATTTGTTTAATCATGCAAGGAACAAACATTTAGTTGGATATGAATCTGACTCAGAATATCCAGGCAGATTAGCTACTGAAGACTAGTATGATTATGAATCTTGATATGGTTACTGGTTTTTGAAATTCGTTGTTTTTATTCTGATTTGACGTGGTTATTTGTTGTGGAATATTATGTAATTATTATGATGGTTGAATGATGTATTTATGTTTACTAGTGGAAGTATGAGTATGTTTTGTTGGTTCACATTGTTGTTATTTGTTTTTATTTAATTTTTGTACTTATTATCGTTAACATTTTTTTATTCATCGTATAGTTGGTTTCTAAATGTTGATATGATGTTATCTATTTGAATTGGTATTGGTATCCAATTAGTATGGATAATATATTGTAAAAAACATTAAAAACATTAATAATGTTATACATGTAATGTGCATTCAAACCAATGACAATGAGATATACCATTGACCCATTTAAATTTATTTTTTGTTAGCATTTCTAATGTTATTTAAAGTGATTTTATGTTTGCAAAAAAAACAACATTTAATCGTGGCGATAGTTCTAAACTCTGTGTAAAGAGAGTTTCCATTTATCGTAATCATGTTTACAAAGGTTAGGTGGGTTCAAAACCAATCAAGTAAATGACAACAATGTGGAAGTGGAGGAAAAAGCTAAATGTGAAACTTAATTAATGTTTCACTTACGCACTTGAATAGTAAAAGCAGAGACCTAAGTCGCTATACTTCCCCAACAACCTAAAAATGAGTAGAATTGAATAATGGTCAATAGAAAATGTTTAGGAATTAGTATGGATAATTATTTTATGTAATTTTATTTTATTTAACAGAGTACAGGTTGGTAGTCAACATTTCATTTCTGTGTAACTATTTTAGTTTTAAATAATAACCAAAATATACATAAATATATATGTCAAGAACATTTTATTTTATTTGTAATTAGAACTACTTATTTTTTTAAAGATATTAATTAGAATAAAACATTTTAAAAAGGGTAATCAAATATAACATGAAACTATATCATATTTTACACACTATTTTATGTTTTTTTCATTTTTTATGGTAGTGATGGTTCAATAACAACATATATTGTTTATAATAAAAGCGAAGATTTGAGGTTTATGAAACATTTATATTAATTTAAAAATACTCTTTTAATTAATTTTAGTAATTTTATAGTTTTTTAACATGGTACTGCAGTTAGATCCAAAATTTCATTTACTGTGTATTTATTTTAGTTTTAGATAGTAACCAAATATTACTTTTATAGTTTTTAACATTTGTATGGATAGTAGCCATAATTTAATTTTGTGTATCTATTATAATAAACATTTTTTGTGGTTTACCAAATAGTTATATTATTTAAAATTAATATATTAATTTAATTGTTGGTACTTGAATTTTTTTTTCATTTTACACTTGGTATACAAAATTGCATTTACAGTAATGATTGTAGTTTTAGGTTGTAAAAAAATATATATCAATAAATATATTATACATTTGTTGATTTGAAGATATAATTACTTATTGTCAAAAAAGAAACTAATGAAAAATAAACATATTTCAATATCAGGTAATATAAATTTTTATTTATTTAATCAATAAAATGATTACAATATGAATGTATATTTAGCAACCTCAAGAATCATCAATTAGTCTCGTTACAAATTTTTTGGTTAAAAATGAAATATATTACAACGCTTTTCGGCTCCAAAATTTGTGGATTATTGCATTTTTTTTGTCAGGTCCTTTTGTTTTGCAGAATCGCATTTATTCTCGAATGGTATTTTCGCACACATGCTTGTACCTTCCAATCTTTGGTCGTCCAAATTTTGTCTTCAGTATTTAGTGGTTTGACACATATGTTTTAATCTCATCTCGAACATTTCAATTCTCTTTGTCGTCGATGGCACATGATGTGTGAATAATACGTGTCCATCAAAGTTTTTTTTGAATAGTATTTTGAGCAAAAATCATAACAGCTCATATTCCGTTTGCTAATAACAGCAGCAGCGTGTGAGCAAGGCATTTCATGGTATTGAAATTTACGGCATGTGCATGTCTTTTTTCCCATATCCACGATAAATTGCTTGGTGACATCATAAACAGTAAAAATCACTAGGTCTGATGTCTCAACCTACAACAAATTTTAATAGTTTAGTTAGTATGTATAATAATTAATTTTTTTTAAAAAATATATAGAATATTTAAAGTTATATGTATTGTTAGTAACTTCTACGGTTTATCTTGGTAACCAATAATTCATATCGTGGTTTCATATAAATGTTAATGATATTTTTTTTCCAAAAATGTGCAGTAACAATTTATGGGCTTTATGGCTGACCTTAAGTTTCTTTGACTCGTTGATATTATCTTGCAATCTTCTCTCAGCTGTCGTGGATAGATTTGTGAATGTTGATATTCTTTGATCGTTTGTTTGTGAAATACCACCTTTGAAACCATACAACGTAGGCATTCAATCATCGATCTGTTGGAAGATCTCTAATTCCCTCGATTGCATGGTTAATAGACTTCACGGTGTTTGAAGTCATTGTTGAATACCGCCATACAGTTCCATGCGACCTCGTGCACTTTTCTAGCTTAACTTCTTCCTCCGGATATGTTCTTATTCTAAGATCAATCAGATCAAGTTCAGCCATATGTATGTTGAATTCTTCTATAGTGTAAGCCCTACAAACTGCGTTGTATGCTTTTTTTTATCTCTTCTCCTTTCTTTTTGAATCTGTTTTTAATATTTTTCAGAATATGGTAGGTGCATGAACCGTGCATGACATCAGGGAACACACAGTTAAGTCCCTTGATAATTGCTTCATATGCATTCGAAACGATGCAATCGCCCTTTTCTAACACCATAAGCATTTCTCAAATTGATGAAAACCATCTCCATGATGATTCATTTTCATCACAACAACCGCAAAAAGCAATCAGTATGATGTTCCTGTTTTGCATCTTTGTGTGCTTGCTATGAGCAGTGTACCCCCGTAGTTTGATTGTATGAATGTCCCATCAACTACAATGATTGGGAAACAATGTTGCCAAGCTTCGATGGATGCTCCTATTGCGAAGAAGAGATATTTGAATCGACCATTTTTTTCCAACTCCAATGATGTGATGGATCCCAAATGAATTTTAAAGTAAGGTTAATGTAATTATATACAATAATTATTGTCCAGATTTGTAGATATGATTACTATGTGTATTACTTTTGCTTTATAATAACTTATATTTTTATGTCTTTATAGTGTTTAGATGGTATCTAAAATGATGTTTAATAGTTTCAATTCATTTATATATTTGTTTTCTGTAAAAATCAGATTTAGTTTTATTCAATTAAAAATAGGTAGTAGCCATATATGTATTTGTAAGTGTCTAAACTTCTTACTTTGAGTAACCAAAATAGCTGAAACATTTAATAAATAGTTTGCGATTGCTACCTGGATTAGTTTTTTGCAACATGTGCAACCAAGAAGGGATCAGAGTGTAGTCGTGTGGATTTCCTCTTACTTTTTGCATTGCTTTTTCCTTTGATCTCCATGCTTTTTGGTAGGAGATGGACACGTTATACTCCGTCATCATGTCTTCCACAATGTCCGTTGGTGTGTAAACTTTCTTTAAGTTAGTTAGTTTATGTGACGCCCCCAAAATAGGTATACACAACACCCATTCTGAGTCGCCAAATACATGGTACAAAAAGCAAACTACAACTTCAATAATACAAATGTCGTGTGAAATACGACAATATATACTGTGAGTTTAAATATAATATTGTCTTCTAGACAATATCCACATGCAAATAAATCCCCATCATAATTATTGATTCATTATTTTACAAAATGGTGAGGACTACTAAACAACTCTCTCTAGAACCTTCATTCCATACCCCGACTAAGACTTCGCTACATTCTCGCCTCCCGAGAGAAAAATGGAACAAAAGGAAAAGGGTGAGCTCAACTAGCTCAAGAAAGAATATTATGACTAAGATAATATACAACAATTATCGTTAGTCTTCAACAGGAAAATATAATGTAATACAATAGACAACAAATTTTAAATCAATATTCGCAATGAAAATAATAATTCATTGTAAGAGTTAAGTAGAGAATGCAAACTACTATCTTCTATGTATGAATTTAAAAGTTCATCGCTCATCTTTTATCCCCGTAACATCAATCAATATACATCCGAATCAAATATTCATCTTTGCACTACAAAGCCAAAGATATTCATCATTGGTCATGTTCATTTAAACACCGCTTATCTTGCAGACTACAAAGCCAAAGATATTCTTCAGAAATCATTCATCATCTTTGCACTACAGCCAAAGATATTCTTAAGAAATCATTCATCTTTGCACTACGTGCCAAAGATATTCCATAATATCATCATTTAAGACCGAGGATGATGAAAAATATTTTTTAAAGAAACGAATCCAAAGAAACAAAATGACAAGGATTAAGGATTAAGGATTCGTACTTGGTTTTATCCACATCCAAAAATACCTCAAAAATAATCATAGTGGTGTAAAATTCAAGAATGATTAAAACATGGATACAATCGAAAGTTAGTATCCGGAATAGATGTTTTGGACGAAAAGAAGAAATTTTATTTTTTATTGAATAAGATCAGATACGCGTGAATAGTGTCAGATACGTGAATAGCCGTGATACGTGAATAGTAACTCGACACCAAAAGATAGATATTCCACAAAAACATCTTCACGCTTCATTAATAGTACTCGTGAATAAGAACTCGTGAATAAGAATCTCATGAATAAGAACTCGTGAATAAGAACTCATGAATAAGAACCCGCTTGAATAAGTAACCCCGACATGAAAAAATTCCAAATTTGATAAAAACTTCAGATCAACATTTCAAAGATAATGATATTGAAGAAATAATATCATTACGAAAAAAAAAAAATATCCCTTACCTCGAAAAAGATCAAGATTTTAAATTTAAACACTTGGATATAGGCTATAACTTGGACTTGAACCGTATAGCAATACTCAAAGTATACTCAAAATACTCACAAGAATACGCCGATAATATAGAGAGAAAACTTCAGCTTTCGATGTGATTTTCAATTCTAACCTAAGACCCTATTTATAGAAATCGCTAGACACCAAAGCAGTAAAATTTAATATAATATTAATATTTATTTTCCAAAACCTCATATACATTACACTTGCCAACTGAATTCAGCTCCTACACATGTTAAATGAGGCCACCTAAACATTCCAAAAACGTTTTTTTCTATTTTAAATATTTTAAACTTCCAAAATCAATTATTTTGAGCTTGAACTTCAATAATTCATAATAAATAGACCTTTCATCAGAAAATTCGAATCTCGCGAGTTTTTATAGGAAATTCAATTCTCTACAACTTTGCAGAAGAAAGTTTTTCCAAATTCTGAATAAAAATTGACCGAAATCCACAAACGGGTGATTTTACTGTTTATAATCAAATTTTGGCCAATAATTGTGTCCACCAACACACAAAACATGTGTTAAACATTTAATGCCACAAAAATACTCTTCCTCCTCATATACTCATATATCCCACATTCATTGTAAAAATATCACAAGTTAATATATTATTAAAATAATATATTTAAATGAATTATTTTATCGTAAAAGATAAAATATTAATTTTCAACAATTGTCATTTTAAAAATTTCTCCATCTATATCCACATAAAATCAATATTTTCCTCATCATATAAATCAATAATTAATTATTCACAAATAATATTACGTAATCACAATATCGACAAACCAGCAGCTTCTCAGGAAGAGGGGCTTCCAATAAGAATTTCTTCATCCTGCCGCAATTAGGTGACCAAACCTCTCCTTAGATGTAACTTTCTAGACATTGCCAATAATGTTATCTAATAATATTATTCAGATAATATGAATTATTGCTTCGATAATGAAAAATACCGTGTAATGACAATTATCAAACAACAAAGAATATAAAATATCAACGCAAAGAATTATTAACTCAATAAAATATCGAATAAAGAATTATCGTAACCATTATTGAGTAGTGCCTTCACGTAAGAATCAATAATTGGTGCAATACTGCGTGCTATCTGCTCAACAACGCGTATTAATGTGTTTTAACCACGGGTATTCCAACAAAGATAATTCAGAATAACTACGCTGCTATTTAAAAACAACTTATATTTGTCGTTTTCTTCATCCAATCGCTTTCGTTATGGAGCCCACACATGGTCGCTATTGTCAGCATTTAATATTCCCGAACGCATTTAATATTCCACGACCAAACTAAATATTCCCCGACGATAATGAATATTTTATAACCACTTTGCTTATTTTGAAATATTTGCATGATTTAACCCTTAACTATCCACATTAATCAAATCAACCCTTACTATTTCAAAATAATAAATAAAGGAAATTCCTTTTATTTAAAAATTTTCGGTCTTACAACCTCCCTCCTTATGAAATTTCGTCCTCGAAATCGACGACGCATTCGTGTGTTTCAAAAGGTGAGGATACCTCGCTTTCATTTCCGCTTTCCAATTCCCTGTGTCATTTCCTCTATAAGATGATTCCTCCACAAAACTTTAACTTGTGGTATGACCTTTCATGGCGTAGGGACATGCTCCTTCCTATCCAAGATCTTGACAGTACCTCCTCACACGTTAAGTCTTGCTATCTCGTCCGGTTCTAACTCAATAACGTGGTTCGGGTCTTTCACATATTTACTTAAATATGATATGTGAAACACATTATGAACACGAGACATACTTTGAGGTAACGCAAGTCTATAGGCTACATTTCCTACTCGGTCAAGAATTTGAAATGGACCAATAAATCATGGATCGAGCTTTCCTCTCTTCCCAAATCTTCAGAACTCCTTCCATGGAGCAACTCGCAACAATACATGATCCCTTACACTAAATTCCACGCCCTTTCGATGAAGATTCGATAACTCTTTTGTCGATCTTGTGCCGCTTCAGTATACGTTGTCGAATCATTAATCATTAGTCATACGTATTTAACGGGTCCCAACAATGTTGCTTCACCCACCTCATCCCAACATATTGGGGAACGACATTTTCGTCCATATAATGCTTCGAATGGAACCCTGCCTATGTTTAATAACTATTGTTGTATGAGAATTCCACCAATGGCAAGTACTTATCCCAACTTCCTTTGAAATCTAGGACACAGAGTTTTAATATATCTTCAAGAGTTTGAGTAGTCCTTTCTGATTGCCCATCCGTTTGAGGATGGTATGCCAAACTGAATCGTAAATTCGTGCCCATAGCTTTCTACAAACTAACCCAAAATCATGAAGTGAATCTTGGGTCACGATCCAAACTATGGATACTGCATGCCACGCAACTTCACAATCTCATTCACGCATATACTAAAGAAGACGCTCAAGTGAATAAGTCTCCGATCGGCAAGAAATGAGCAGACTTGGTTAATCTATCAACAATAACCCAAATAGCATTAATGCCTTGAGAAACCGTAGGAAGACCCGTGAATTTAAATCCATAGTAATGTGTTCCCACTTCCATTCCGGAATCTCAAGTGGTTGCAACGGACCCTTAGGTACAAGATGCTCGCCTTTTACACGCTGACAAGTTAAACACATCGAGATAAACTTTGCAATCTCTCTCTTCATATTGTTCCACCAAAATGTATGTCAAGATCACGATACATTTTAGTAATTCCCAGATGGATTACAAATGGTGTAATCGCAGTGCTCCATCATAATCTTATACTTCAAATCGTAGTCGTTAGAACACAAAGTCTAGAGTGGACTCAAGTATTCCTTCTTCATCAATTCTCGCCCTAATAGCTCCTTCTTGTACTTTCTTCTTCATACGATCGCCTCCTGCCTGTGGCTCGAGCAACCTTAACTTTTTCTATTAAAGTTGGCTCTACGCGATACTTGACATCATCGCACTCGCTCCTCAAGATATGATCTTCTACTCAACGCGTCTACTACCACGCTCGCTTTTCCAAGATGGTATGGTTAGAATATGTGCCGAAATGAGTCGCCTCGAGCTCTTGGAAAATCTTCTCGCATTCCTCGCTTCCATACGAATTTTGTATCTTTTCGAGTCATTTAAGTTAACTGAGTAGCGATTCAAGAAAATCCTTCCACGAATCTCCGATAATAACCAACTAAGCTTCAGAAAGCTACGATTTCGACATCGACTTAGGTTGTTCTCAATCGCGACTCATATCCCAATCTTGGATAAGACGTCACAATGACACCTATCGCTTTTTACTATCGCATCTAATACGACGCCCCCTACAGAGAGTTCGGCTTCGGTGAATTCCACAAAGGAAGTCACAAGATAAAGGCTCGTGTACCAAATTTATAGTTGAATTTTTAACTCCTCAAGTTCAATAGAGCCATTCGATATGAGATTTTAGAAATGAGTTTTGTACCGGGTTCAAAGTCGATACAAAATTTAATATCAAAGCTTTGGGAGTAAGCCAAGAAATTCTTCGTAAAATACGTCAGAAAAATCAATAACAACAAGAATATTATTCAAATCGACGTGTCTTTATTCAAATCCATAACATGGACTAAGAAAACTTGACATCCGTAATAAACGAACGACTTCATGGCTTGATATGAAAATGTTTGATTACAATGGTTTGATTGCTTAAATTCAATAACAAAAGTTGCTTAGAATGTGAAAACTAACAACCTTACGTAAAGTAATTAATTTTGGCATGATGAGTAGTTAACCTTAAAATCACATCAAAAGCAAATATCTCTATAGAAATAAGGTTAATGTGTAATGTGATAGTGACAACTTGAATCAAGCAAGATTTTTAAATAACGGATGTAATAAAATTTTCTCCTAATGGAGTCTCCATGAGATAAGTCAAAGTTTAATTTCTCCGTAGTCAAGTTCAAACGTTGAACGCAAAGCAAAGAGAGATAAAAGAATGGGTAGAATCCCAGATTCTAGTAAGGTATAAACTTCGCAAGAATTTATAATTAACTAACCTGCGTGTTAACTTCGTCGTTCCTCGTGATTTTTGACCGGCCACGACAAACGCTTCTTCCAAGAACCGTTGACTTTGACTTTTCTCGGGACATCCTTTTGAATCACCATTCACGCTGGATCTGGTTTCGATATCGCATAATCTCGAGCGATATGTCCTTCTTTTCCACAATTATAGCATACCTTGGAAGGCTTTGAACAGTTTGACCTTATACGTCCCTCCTCTCCACATCTCAGAAGATCTAATCGGCGATCGTTTTCTTCCCTAGAATTTGTTGATGGTGTCGATGTTGTCGCCGACGCCTTCTCGTCATCGTTAAATCTTCTCTTTTAGATTGGACATCTCTTTCCATAATATCAACGCGTCGTGCTTTTTTTTACCCACGCATCACTCATTCTCACTCGTTTCGCTTATTTCTTCTTTTTTCAGATTCCAAATTTTATCATCTTATACTCGCCAAAGAGTGCTTCTGCTCAAGCATCACGATTTCGGGTAACACAAGCTTGAATCGTCAGATCCTTTTTGCTCCACGATCGCTCGCAATTCTTTTATTTCGCTTCTTCTAACTCATGAATACGATTTTGCAATTCTATATTTTGATCATAAAATACCTCTAATAAACTCTCTTGTGTACCTCTTCTTCCTCTTCTTCCTCACTCTCATTTGTTACCTCTGCGATTATCTTGGGTGCAACTATCAATTCTTCACTCACCACATGGATATCTCTAATTCCTTCTTCACCTGACATCACATTATCCCGGTTGGCGATTAGAGGTGTCTCCACGATCTCATTCACTCCATTGTTAACGCTCACCAGTGACCATTCTAAAAAAACTATCATAAAACAAGGGTTAATTAAATAAATTAACAAATCACATAATATCCCTATATATATGACCAACTAACAAATAAGCTTAGTAGACACACTCAATAAGGATTTACTCGCCTCTCCCTCCTAGTTCTATTCCCCGATCTCCGCCAGAGATCATATCCCTAAGCTCGATATTAACTGTGACGCCCCCAAAATAGGTATACACAACACCCATTCGAAGTCGCCAAATACATGGTACAAAAAGCAAACTACAACTTTAATAATACAAATGTCGTGTGAAATACGACAATATATCTTGTGAGTTTAAAAATAATATTGTCTTCAGATAATATCCACATGCAAATAAATCCCCATCATAATTATTGATTCATTATTTTACAAAATGGTGAGGAAACCTAAACAACTCTCTCTAGAACCTTCATTCCATACCCCGACTAAGTACTTTCATTACATTCTCGCCTCCCGAGAAAAATGGAACAAAAAGGAAAAAAGGGTGAGCTCAACTAGCTCAATAAAGAATATTATGACTAAGATAATATACAACAATTATCGTTAGTCTTCAACAGGAAAAATATAATGTAATACAATAGACAACAAATTTTAAATCAATATTCGCAATGAAATAATAATTCATTAGAAGAGTTAAGTAGAGAATGCAAACTACTATCTTCTATGTATGAATTTAAAAGTTCATCATCATCTTTTATCCCTCGTAACATCAATCAATATACATCCGAATCAAATATTCATCTTTTCTACATGTGCCAAAGATATTCATCATTGGTCATGTTCATTTAAACACACCGCTCATCTTTGCACTACGAAGCCAAAGATATTCTTCAGAAATCATTCATCTCATTGCACATCTTGCACTAAAGCCAAAGATATTCTTAAGAAATCATTCATCTTTGCACAAAGCCAAAGATATTCCATAATATCATCATTTAAGACCGAGGATGATGAAAAATATTTTTTAAAGAAACGAATCCGGTGAAACAAAATGACAAGGACTAAGGATTAAGGATTCGTACTTGGTTTTATCCACATCCAAAAATACCTCAAAAATAATCATAGTGGTGTAAAATTCAAGAATGATCAAAAAACATGGATACAATCAAAGTTAGTATCCGTAATAGATGTTTTGGACGAAAAGAAGAAATTTTATTTTTCTATTGAATAAGACCAGATACGTGAATAGTGTCAGATAACGTGAATAAGGTCAGATACGTGAATAAGAATCTCCCACACCAAAAGATAGAAATTCCACAAAAACATCTTCACGCTTCATTGAATAAGACTCGTGAATAAGAATCGTGAATAAGAACTCATGAATAAGAACCATGAATAAGAACCTAATAATACATGAAAAAATTCCAAATTTGATAAAACTTCAGATCAACATTTCAAAGATAATGATATTGAAGAAATAATATCATTACGAAAAAAAAAAAAATATCCCTTACCTCGAAAGATCAAGATTTCTAATTTAAACACCTGATATAAAGCTATGACTTGGACTTGCAACCAGATATAGCAATACTCAAAGTATACTCAAAATACTCACAAGAATACGCCGATAATATATAGAGAGAAAACTTCAGCTTCTCGGTGTGATTTTCAATTCTAACCCAAGACCCTATTTATAGGAAATCGCTAGTAACACCAAAGCGTAAAATTTAATATAATATTAATATTTATTTTTCAAAACCTCATACGCACACTTGCCAACTGAATTCAGCTCCTACACATGTTAAATGAGGCCACCTAAACATTCCAAAAACGTTTTTCCTATTTTAAATATTTTAAACTTCCAAAAATCAATTATTTTGAGCTTCTAACTTCAATAATTCATAATAAATAGCCCTTTCATCAGAAAATTCGAATCTCATGAGTTTTTATAGAAAATTCAATTCTCTACAACTTTGCAGAAGAAAGTTTTTCCAAATTCGAATAGAAATTGACCGAAATCCACAAACGGGTGATTTTACAAGTTATAATCAAATTTCATCAATAATTGTGTCCACCAACACACAAAACATGTGTTAAACATTTAATGCCACAAAATACTCTTCCTCCTCATATACTCATATATCCCACATTCATTGTAAAAATATCACCGTTAATATATTATTAAAATAATATATTTAAATGAATTATTTTATCGAGAAAAAGATAAAATATTAATTTTCAACAATTGTCATTTAAAAATTTTCTCCATCTATATCCACATAAAATCAATATTTTCCTCATCATATAAATCAATAATTAATTATTCACAAATAATATTATGTAATTACAATATCGACAACTGTGTAGCTCCTGTGAAAGAGGGGCTTTCCAATAAGAATTTCTTCTTACTAACAAGCAATTAGGTGACCAAACCTCTCCTTAGATGTAACTTTCTAGACATTGCCAATAATGTTATCTAATAATATTATTCAGATAATATGAATTATTGCTTCGATAATGAAAAATAATGTGTAATGACAATTATCAAACAACAAAGAATATAAAATATCAACGCAAAGAATTATTAACTCAATAAAATATCGAATAAAGAATTATCGTAACCATTATTGAGTAGTGCCTTCACGTAAGAATCAATAATTGGTGCAATACCTGTGCTATCGCTCAACAACAACGTATTAATGTGTTTTAACCACCGGTATTCCAACAAGATAATTGTGAATAACTACGCCGTTATTTAAAAACAACTTATATTTGTCGTTTTCTTCATCCAATCGCTCGTTATGGAGCTCACACATGGTCGCTGTTGTCGCATTTAATATTCCCGACAAGCACGAATATTCCACGCACCAAACGAATATTCCCGACGATAATGAATATTTTATAACCACTTGCTTATTTTGAAATATTTGCGTATTTAACCCTTAACTATCCACATTAATCAAATCAACCCTTACTATTTCAAAATAATAAATAAAGGAAATTCCTTTTTATTTAAAAATTTCGGGGTCTTACAGTTTATGCTTAATGCACTCACTAACCATCTCACTGTTTGCTTGTCTGTGATCTCCAAGCAATATGTTTGACGAACAAGTGTGTACATCATTAAATTCTCTTACCTTGAACATAGTTGTTTTCTGAAACTTTGATGCTCTTAGTTTCCACTTGCAATTTCCATTGTCTAGGCATACCAGAACAAAATCTCGACCACTTGTTCTTTCAACCTTGTCATTCTGCTTTGCTTTTATGGAATGTAACCTTATTGCTTGTGAAAGGATTTTCTTATTTATGTAAGTTTGATGTATTTTGACTTCAAACTTATTTGGATCTGAAATGATCTCATCACATTATACTGCAGTGTTTGATATGTTTTGCTTTCTGACTGTTTCTTTGTCAATTACTTCAATCACAACCGCTTTCAACATATTGTGATTCATTTTGGTCTTCTTGTGTTGCCAACGAACCAAATTCATAATTCCAATCGTGTCAATCTCATCATGCTTTTACGCAGACTATATATTCTTCTTCATTTATCACGCATTTAAGCTTGTAGTCCCTCCAATGATTTGTTCATAATCTGTAATTAGTGGAAATTTGACATGATCATCTGATCTTCTACAGGATTTCCATATAGAATTTTAAGGTTGCTTCATTTTTCACTTTGATTGAGGAATGTTGCTTTTAATCTGAAATTTGATTGCCAATTCCGTTGTGTTGTAGTCCAGATTAATGCAAAGATACATATCATGTTGTGCATTTACGTGAATGAAACAGTTTGAAGGTGCTTAGTAGTCAGAACTCGAAATTTGTATATTAGCACATCATCGGTCCACGCCCGTTGAAGTAAATTACAATTGGAAGCATTTCCATTGTCTGAATACTGAAACAGTAACATTCACACAATAATGTAATTAGTATCCAAATCTTTATATGAATGTTTCCAAATATTTGTATGCGTAATGAATTATGAATGTTACTGTTTCTCAAACTATCTTGTAACTTATATAATTCATATACACTATTAAGATACTAAAGCAACTTTATTAAGTAACCAAAGTATCAATTATTATGCATCAGACTGCTTTCAGTTTGTTTATAAACAAATCACAATTTAAAATGCCCTTAAGATGAAATACTATATATTAAACAATAAAACAAGTAATCCAAATATTTATATGAAGGTTGCTAAATTTTGATATAAATGCTTACAAATTATGCATTTGTAATAAATAGTATTCGATTCAAATTAAAAAAAAGCATTTTCAAGTTACCAAATTAACATTATTCAAGAAACAAGAGATACGATTTTTGTATGTCTGTTATTGTGAAGCAATGTTTTCATTCATTCCATATACAAAACACAAATTATAATGTCCCTAAAAATGTAATACCAAATATTAAACACTAAAAACAATAAATCCAAACATTTTTATATAATTGTGGCCAAATTGTTGTATAAATGACTCCAAATTTTGCATTTGTAAACCAATAGTATTTGCTCTTGAAATTACAAAAGTTATTAACTCTGTTACCAATTTAACATTATTCAGTAACCAAAATATAGGTTATTAGTATATTTGTAACTGTAAAGTAATCTTTTCATTGCTTTCAGTATCCAAAACACAAATTATAATGTGCCTGAAAATGAAATACCAAATATTAAACACTAAAAACAAGGAATCTAAATATTTTTATATGAATGTGGCTAAATTGTAATACAAATGACTCCAAAATTGGCATTTCAGTAATCAATAGGTTATGGATAATGAAATTAAAAAACCTATTTAATTTGTTACCAAACTAACCTTATTCAAGAATCAAAATATAAATTATTGGTTTTTTTTGTAATGTAAAGTAATGTTTTCATTGCTTCCATATCCAAAACACAAATTATAAAGTCCTTGAAAATGAAATACCAAATATTAATCACTAAAACAAGGAATCTAAATTTTTTATATGAATGTGGCCAAATTGTTATACAAATGACTCCAAAATTGCCATTTGTAATCAATAGTATTTGTAGATATCGATATTGCAAATGTTTTCTACTTGTTACTAATTTAACATTATTCAAGAACCAAATTATAAGTTATTGGTATTTTTGTTATCGTAAATTAATGTTTTAATTACTTCCACGAGCAAAACACAAATTATAATGTCCCTCAAAATGAAATAATAAATATTAAACACTAAAAACAAGGAATCCAAATATTTATAATAATGTTTCCAAAGTTTTATATAAATGTTTTCAAAATTGGCATTTATAACCAATAGTTTTTGTTTCACCTGAAATTACAAAAACTATTTAATTGGTTACCAAACTAACATTATTCAAGAACCAAATTATAAGATATTGGTATCTTTTTTATTGTAAATTAATTTTTCATTGCTTCCATATTAAAAACAAAAATTATAATGTCAGATATTTTGAACACTTAAAACAAGGTAAACAAATCTTCATATTAATGTCCCCAAAACTTTGTATGCCAGATCAAAATTGTAGTGAACAACAAATATTTTTTGTTATAAATATTTCCCCAAGTTGATTTCAGAGGTAACAAAACATGATTTCAATTTATATATATTAACCGATTCTTACCTTTGTATTCAAAGATCCGATTCGGTTTTCAATCTTTGTTTATATATCTTCTTTCGATTCAAACCTCCGATCGGGTTTTGTGCATGTCGATTCACGATTCTCTGTCTTCGCTTCTCCGTGCTTCTAAACCGCCGATCGATTTTATGCTTCATTTTTATCGATTGATCTTATCTTCAAGATGATCAATCATTGTAGATGATGATTATCTCAGAGAAATTTTGATTTGGTCCGAAAGTAGAAGTATTCGCTTTTTTTTTTTCGTTGAATTTTGGTGTTGTTTTAGTATGTAATTGACGTGAATAGTGGAGTAGTTTTCTCCTTAAAGTAAGGTGTTTGTATTTCAGTTGATTTAGTTTATATGACGTGGATTGCACTAATATTGGTATTAATTTATATTATTGCATTATTAATATAATTAATTAATTGGTGCACTATTATTGTAATATCTTTCTAATACTTGTATACTTATGTAAAGGACCCATAAAAAAATGTCCCCCTAGAAGGACTCAATAAAAAATCTAAAACATGATGAATACCAACAAAGCCCAATACTGCAGCAGAAATTGTCCTTTGGACCAACCCGAAAACTGGCTTCCAACTTAACTATTGGTATTAAAGTGGGCCTAACAGTAATAGACTTCTAAGTTTGAACTGATTCTCTAGTGTCATGTTAGCCCCACCCATTTTTTCAAAAAAATTTGCAGTACGTAGAACCAAAAGTAAAACATTTGGGCTGGGCCTAACCTTTTGGCCCTTCTAGTTTTTCCGGATTTTGATACAAACCCTAACCCTAACCCGATAGCAATTCGACCTGTTCAGGCGCCTCCATTTTCCTCCATCGATAGATTATACTAACAATATTATTTAAGCATATACACAAGTAACACAATTTATTTATTTTTCGGTTGATAATTGCCGGTGATGAGAGATATTGGCCATGAGCTGCAACAACAAATTGCGCACCCACTGGGTAAATCTACCCATTGGGGTTGTTGATGCAAGGAAGAATGTGGCATTATGCTAATCTGAGGCTTTTAATTACGCATATTCGTATACTATTATATATCGTTTTGTCTTTTGGTAAGGATAGTCTTGTTCTTTTATGTGACATGTGCTTCTAAAAATATAATCTTTTGGTAAGGAAAGATGATGCAAGTGCCTAATTTTGTTTTTGAATTTCTTTGAGTTGAAGATATTGACATACTAATAGTTCGGGTTTTATATATTTGGGTGGATTACTCCTTTTTTTCATGCATTTCAAGGTGTTTTTTTTAATATGTACCATGTCTATTTGATTTCTCCAACAGTGAAAAATAAAGCACATATGAGGTTCAACATTATATTGCTGGCTGTTTGTGACCTCCTAAAAATTAACATGGCAAAATATAATCCTCTGCAGTTGATCAATTTAGTTTTGACTTCTGAGTTAGGATAAGGATGCTTGAATTATAAACTGTTCAATCCAATTTTGCGTACCTTTTTAAAATATTATGAAATTCTCGAATTGTTTCAGTGATTTTATAGGGTATAATCTCCTTGCACAACATTTTCAACCCCTAGCAACAAGTGTTATATACAGCTTCCATTGAAATTTTATATTTTATACGATGATTGGATCTTGAAAATCTCTTAATAATTATTGCATGAGATGTAACATTTTGTAGACTTGTGGTTGTGTCTTGGGTTGCTGATGTAAGGAAGAATGTGTTGTGGCCTATATTAAGCTTATACACACATACGGGCAGGGTGTAAATATGCATATGCGTCTACAAATAGTTGAGTGAATCTTGAAAACAGCTACTTCGGCTCTGATTTTAGGGCTTTCAAACAACGAATTGAGAGAGGATATTTATTTTTCTAATTTATTCTTTAGCAATTAGCATCTGAAGTGTACTTTTTATAAAGAAATGAAAAATATTGTATTTAAATGTGCTATCGGCAAGTCTGAAAAACCATGCCACTTATGATTATTAATCATAACACTCAAATTCGGATGGAGTCTAATTCATAAAATTTTCAGTTATTTACGTGAGCAAGATGATTCCTAGATCACAAATAAGTTGTTGAAGCTCAATGTTTTATGGTCATTCAAATTCTTCAAGTAGGCATAATATATGAAGAGTTTGTTCTGATCTTTTATCAGTATTTGGAAATCATTGAATATTATGTGCTTTTTTATAAGAATGAGTATACATTTTGATACCAATACAGACTTGATCAACTCATGTACATATGTTATTATTTATTATTGCCGGTGATGACAGATATTGGCCATGAGCTACAACAACAAATTGCGCACCCATGGTAAAATTATTTATGGAGTTGTTGATGCTATGAAGAATGTTGCAATATGCTAATCTGAGCCTTCAGTATATTTCCAGTATATGTATGCATCTAGTTGAAACAACTAATTGTTCGAAAAATGTTTCTTCTGAATTATGATGAATTTTTTAAATACCTTGTAGTCTCATTCTTATTCTTCCAAGCAAGGCAAAAAGATTGAATTGACTTGCAAAATTATGAATGTTTGGTGAAGGTGGCTGACTTAAAAGTTGAATTTGATACTTAACTTTCTGTTCACTGACAATATCTGATCTGCGCTTGTAAATAAAGCATATTTTATGATTTAATCATTTTTATATATAATTCCTATATCTTTTTCTATTATTTTGTATTTTGTCTTGTTGTCATTTGATAATATATTTTCTAATTTATATCTTCCTACTATAAGCTATAGCAAATATGAACGCAATGTGTATCTTGCATTTTTTTTTGCTGTCTTGTGGCTTGATGTTTAGAAATGATCATAGGAAATTGTTTGTACTCACTTCGTGTTTATCAGTATATGAATTGTAGTAGTCAAAACATTCTTGTTGTTGAACTTTGTTTATTTTTAAAAGTTTTCATGCAACTTTAGCATGATCCAACATAATAATCTTATTTACCCATTTTTCTGTGCTTTAGTTTTACGTACTGCTTATTTATGTGTTGAGTGAAGTGCATAGATTCTACAAAATTAAACTCTGTATGGAATGTCTGGATGCAGATTGGTTTAGAACATTGGCAAGAGCTGCTATAACTTTTTGTGCTCCCGTGGTTGTGATCTAAGGTTGTTGGTTCCAGGAAGAATGTGCCAGTATGCTGATGCAGTGAAAAGGAAATATGTAGTTTGTTTATGCATGTGAATAGATCTCTCTTATGTCTGTGTATTTCTTAGTGAAAAGCTAGTGTGCATAGGTATGAATATTCGAATGGCATGGTTCAAAAATATGTCTGTGGCCTGCATTCATGCTATAGGGCATTCACTTGTGTTTATTTGGATGTGTAATATTTTTTACCTGTTTGTGATCCAATGGGATCTCGAAGAAGAAGGTATTCAGATGTGTGATTAAAAGTGCCTGTTTACTTTTAATATTCCATTTGGTTGTGGGGATGTGTTTACAGCAAAGGAAGTTTGGATATACCACCAAACAACATTTGTATCAGAAGGAAAACTCGGATGTACTGATGAAGCTCTACCCCTTTGAAACCAGAACCAGCCTTCGAAAAGTGGTAGCAAGATAATGAGAAATAGACATCCATGAGTCTGCCAAACTGGGATAAGGAACAAGAGGCTGCTTAATTAGCAGCAAGGTAGAGGCACTCTTTTTGGGTAAGCAGGGACTTGGATCCTAGAATTGGTCTTTTTATGATTGACTATGTTGTTAGATCTTAAACCTGGTTTTGGTCTTTTACAGGACACCTATATTTTACATGGTTTCTTTTCTCAATCTTGAAATTGGCTTTTCTTGTAGTTTATGCTGTTATCTTCTCATTTTATTTTAATAAAAGCCTCTTTTTATTTCTATTTTGATTCTTAGCATTACCCAAAAATAATTCTCCATTTGCTCTACAAAAAATGTTTTATTTGTGGATATATTCACAAAAAGAGTGTACTTTTTAATTATAGTAGGATAAAATTATACAATATCTTAAACTTTGTTGTCATAATTTCATTATACAAGAGATTTGAAAAATATGTGATTCTAATATACAATAAAATGTTTAATTATAAATCTATCTTGGCCACTCCACATCCGAACTATAATATCAGATCTGTTAAATATTTAGTAGATCCAAAAAAGCAGCAATCCAATTAAGCAGCAAGGCAATCCGCTAGTTAAACTAGCGGAAGAAGAATTCGCGAAAAGAGTAGATAGATAAGAAAGATAGATAGAACAGCACGAAGGTTAACGAGACTTAAATCAGTATGATTATGATGCTATTTGTCCATTTTTTATCCATAACAAATACATCTCATATATATATATATATATATATAAGGAGGAGAAATGCCTAAAGCGAATCTTAAAAAGTTTGGCGACAGTTCGACTCGTCGCCTAAAGACTATATGGCTATGGGCATTGAATCGAATCCAACCGTCAGCATTATTCTTTAATTCATTTTTTAAGGTTGCTTTTGGCTTTAGAGGCGAGATAGGGGTTTCAAATAATTTCAAAAACAAACAGAAATAAAAGAAACTTGGGTTCACAAGCATTGAACTAGGACTACATAACCAAATCTTCAAATTCAACTCCCGTCAAGTATAATAATAATAATAGCCAAAGGACTACATCAAGACCATCCCCAAACTAGGTCTTGATCATGGTAAAACAGCTTTTATTTACAAGAATAGAAACCTAGCAGGGAGAGGAGAGGGGATTAAAGAAAAAGTACTCATTCAAACAACAGTTTTAATGGTACATGGAACTACCAGAGCCTCTCTACTGCAATTGGGTTCACAAGCATTATCATCATCACCACCTGCCATAAATTCAACAAAACTTTTAAGCATTGAAACAAAAAGGAAAGACTACTTAGTGAGAGATATGCGCCACCTGTTTGTTAGTCATTCACAAGCAATCTTGGTGTCAAAGCTGCTAAGACAGATGGCAAATGCCTGGAATGCGGAAATTGGATACTGATAATCCATGGTGAACACGTCTTTACCCACTTTTCCAAACTGGAGAACGACATTCTCAGGCTCTAGCCCAGTAGCTCCATTATCCACACAAGCAACCAGCTGAAAGTTCTTTACTGAAGCCACCGTCACCCGCCCATTAAAATTCAGACACCAGCACTGGAGTTGCTCATGCCACCTAGGAGCCTTGTTCTTCAACATCAGTATTCCATCTCTATCGGAACTCAAAGGTCCAGATATTGATTTTGATCTGAAAAATGAGAGGGATGGAAAGAAGTCCACATTACGCAGGAATTCAGTCTGTGTTGGGGCCACGCCTCCTGGCTCAATAGCAGATGCAGGGATTGCATCCATGACACAATGCATCCTTCTTGGACCCCTGTTTCATAAAATAAGTAAATTTCAGTTAGAAGGTAACATCAATGTCACTTTCATCTTTCTCATTCATTTTTCAATCATTTAAAAAAATGCATGCCATTCTTCACTCAATAAGGTCAGCCCCGAAAAACCATTATATATGATGATATCCTTATATTTACTTTGAAAATCAAAAGGAAACTTTTTAGAAACTGAAATTCACCTGGAACCCAACACATTCAACTCATAGGAAATGTGGGAAATCGGATAGTTTCCAACTGGGACTCTCGGGGAGACTTGTTTCATACCCACTTTAGAGGAATGGCATTTAATTAAATTTTCAGCAATTGGAGGCTGCGCATCATAAATTGTGAACTTGGTTCCCAGAAAGTTTGATCTGTGAAATAATACAGAATATTTAGCAGATAAGAAGGTTAAGAAGCAGTAATGTGATCTTGTTAAATACTACCTCAATTTTCCAATGTAGATGCTGCTCCCTTTTGAAATGTCTCTAGAAGTTAGAGAAATGATGTAATCCGTGCATGTTGGACGTCTACACTTCCTCGCAGCGAGAAGAAATTTTCCATGATCATTTGAAGCTGCAAAGAGGGTAATATAATTTATTACTAAAAGAAACTGATATTGCATACATATTCAACAATAAGACAAGCTCTATCCTTTTTACTAACTTTAACTTGAAATTTTGAAATCATGTATCATTGTACTCTCCAAAACTAAGTCTATTTTTTGTATTTAGAATAAAATTAAGGCTATATTTGTAAGAAGTGGAAGTGAAAATCGCAGAAACACATTCTTTGCAGAAGAGGAGGAAACAAGTTGAATTAGTGGTGGGCTAGGCGGGCACCTGGCACCTCCTCGCCAACATTGGGCAACACCTAGAGCCTAGGCAGGCGCCTAGACCTTGTTTTAGAACAAGGGGATATTTATAAAGGGAGTCAGCTTGATCCTTTGTTTGGTTGAAGTTTTTTTTTTTTTTTTTTTTTTTTTGGGGGGGGGTGTGTGTGTGTGTGTGTGTGTGTGTGTGGATAGGGCACACGTGGGTACAAATGTAAATGATACAAATAATATGCACTTATCTTTCCACAAAAACCTGGGATAGTACAAAAACTTCATTTTATCCCAACCAAAGGCTAACAGACTTAATTTTAGAAAGTGTTAAGCCGATGATGGGATGTATTTCTTTTGGAAGGGCACTTATTTATTTTGTTAGGCAGTTGTGACTAGACTATTTTGCAATAACTGAAGAGTCAGGACACAGGTGCTGTGGATGAAGCACAATACCCACGAGAACTGGCACGCTTCAACATGCTCAAGTTAAGTAGGTTAAGCTTGAATGACATTTTTCGCTAAACAACTTAAATGAGTCGAGCTCCAATCTAGTTGTACTTCATTGGGACAACAGAGTATCCAAACTTGACTCAAGTGGAGTTCCCTTGGCTCGAGAACCTTTAAAAAGATCTTCACTCATTAAATGAGTCAAGTTCAGTTAAAGTTCAAACAAACACAAAACAAATCATTTTCAGGCGAAGGTTGAACAAGATCAATAATATATAAAGAAGTTGCACTCAATGAATCAAAGCTCATCTAAGCTTTAGTTATTCAATTATCAAACCAAAAGTTAAAGATGAAATAATGACGACTGTGTGGATAACTGGATATTCACAGTGTGACTGCTTCACATTCTATTTCTTTTTAAATGTGTTCACTTGTAGCCATCAACGATGAAAAAAACAACTTTCTTAGATGTTTATAAAAATAATGTGCCCTCTAGAATTGTTGAATAGTGCACCATCTTATATAAATGAAGTCGGAGTCTTGTAATCAGGAGTGCTCTAGGACTGTGGGACTATTTTCAAATAATTTTTCTTGTAAGTTTATTTTTCTCTTTCTCGTTGTTAATTGGCCTCTCTTTAATTTTCTTCTAATGTTCTATATTTCCAAGACTGAAGTTTAATATAAAATAAGGACATTAGTATTTAAAAAATAAAATAAATAGTTTCCCCTCACTACCTATGCCCTCATTCTTTATGGCCCCACTATGTATCCTCTCACTAATTATAAATTTATAAACCAGTATCCTATAAAATTCAGATACCAACATATCCACGAAGCCTAAATAGTTGTGCGTATGAACAAATTAGTGATCAGTAATGAAGAACAAAAGACAAATTTGATACGCTAATGTAGAGTGACAAAAGATGATGACTAATAAAGTATAATAGATGTTAAATTGGTTACCTTGATCTTCACAAAGGTAGAGATTATAAGTTTGGGTGCTACGATTCCGTCTAATGAAACACTTTATAAGAGAGTCCCTTGGACCAGGCTGCAAGAAAAAGCAACTATATATGCTTTAGCATCTGCTTAAAAGAAATTTTCCCCAACAAATATCAGATAAAATATTTTCATTAAAAATATGATAGAAGATCTCCTTTTAGCTTTTTTTTCACATCAAGCATGCATCTCTTTAGAGACTTTTAATCAGAAGTAGTAATTTGAGACACAGAATTGAATAGGCTCGTCTCGTAAACAGATCAACACGTTTAACACAAAGATTAATTGGGTTAAAACCATTTAACCTGCTTCTGTTTAATTAGGATGATTTCGGAATATTTAGCAATAATTATGCTATGAAACCATAAATTGTCTTTGATAAAGAAGTTAATACATTTTTTGTTATTAGTATAACACGAGTAACACGACAAGAACCAGCCTAACATGAGTACACGACACGGTTGCTAGCCTACTTTTAGTTATGAAGTAAATGTTTCACAGGCTAACTCTTGGGCAATGTTTGTTTGCAAGAATAACACTTGGGATTTGATTTGACTATTAATCCCAAGTCATTTGTTTGATTTAAAAATTAGACTTGGAACTATTAGTCCCACGATAATAAAATGATTTGAAAGGAGGGCTATTTTTTTTTTGTTATTAGTGGTAAAGATATTATAGTCCAAACGGTACAAATATTTATCCAATCTTTTAAATAATCCTTGATAAAATATACATATGAGATTATTTTAAGTTATCCCTAAATAATCCCATTCAAAACAAACATGTGACAAGATTAGGATTAGTAGTCTTGGAATTATAATCCATGATAATATAATTACAGAATTATAATCCTTGCAAACAAACATGTCCTTAAAGTTTTCCGTAGATTGGGGAGTCCCATTCTCTCAACTCAAAAAAGGGATTCCAAAAGTGAAATTTTTGAAATTCATTTGTGCCCTCGAATCCTTCTAACATCTCATGCAAACACTATCAGAAGGTAAATTATATGTGAAAACAAGCACAACGTAATTAAATAGCAGCAACCGAAACAAAAAGAACAAATTAGTGAACTTCTAAAGCTTCAAACCTGCTTCACAGATATAGGGAATGTCAACATGCATGCAATTTCCGGGGTTTTCACAATTTCCTTCATGATAACTCTCCAATTCCTACAAACACCAGCACAAGCAATCACATTCTTCCGAGCAGGCCACGTGCATTCTGATTCCTCAATCCTCATTAACACATCCCTCAAGAGCTCCGGGGGCATATTAGCCCAACAACTCTGCTTGAAAGCATCAACTGGCGTCAAGCTGTCCTGAACCAACCGCTGGGACCTCGACCTCAACCCATAACCAAATTTCACATCAAACCCTTTCCTAGAAATGCTCCCAAACTCACCCTTCATATCCTGAATTATACTCTTAAGGGACATTTTCACTAACTACACATGAAACTGCACGAAACTCGCAAACAAACAAAAAAATCCAAATCTGTCTTATCTTTTTTCAACCTGACATTTATCAATGAGCATCATTCAGTAGAATTATCCATAAATAGAAGCTAATAAAGACATTCCCATAATTCTCAGAGCCAAAGTTGCAATCTTTACTGACACCTCAAATTATCCTCCAAGAATGTCAGATGATAGAATTATCCATAAATAGAATCTAGAAGCATTTTTCCAGTTTCCCCAAAGCTAAAGTTGAAATCTTTACTAAAATTACCAAATAACTCACCTCAAATTACCCTCTAAGAATGAATGCCATACTCCACCAACGAAAATATAGAGGACACCACATATCAACCAATCTCTAATCAAAAACACCATTTTCAGCAACAAACCAAGAAAACATCAAAAATAAACATTCCAGAGAAAACCCATCACGTATCATCACTTCAATAGATATAAGCACCAATGTAGTAGATGGTTTCAACAAAGATCATAATCTAATCACTTTACATAAATTGAAAAGTGCAGATCAAATGGGCTTTGGCTAAGCATAATTAAAGATGAGATTAAGGCTTGAAACCCAACACGTTAAAAAGCTGAATTGAGAGCAGTGAGGATAGAGAAAGAGACGGTTAGAGAGGAAAAGAGATTAGGGTAGGGTTCTTGTCGTTGTGATCTCTGTGACTATGTTTCTGTGTTTAGTCGTTTAGAGGAGCAGTACCGTAGTATATAGCCTCTTAATCCCTTTTAACACCTCCGCCTCATTCGGTGAGACGGTAAAATATTTAATTTGCCTTTTATCTTAATATAGATCAAAAGAAAAATTCTTGGGGACCGGTTTATTTTTCTCCGTCATATTTTTTTTTCAGTTAATATTTTTTTATTTTAATTCAAATTTTTACAAAATTTAGTAATTTTAAATTTAACGTTTAAGATTTAGTGATTTAGGTTTAATATTTTGTGAAAAAAAAAATGACCAGTCGCTAGACCGATCGGGTCCTTGTAGAATTGCTCAAATCAAAATCATTAAGGATTGAAAATTTTAAATTTATATAACCTCTATTAATGTTGTACTTCTTCGATTCCAAAATTTAAGATTATTATTGATTTTTGAAAAAATAATTTAAGACATTCATATATTTTATTTTTTTTAGTTATCACTAATTTATTAAGATATAATTCAGCCCCATTAAACACCACCTTAATATCTTTATCCACTCTAAAACATTTGCTAAACTCGGGTTGGGTAAGGACTTGGTTAATAATATTCCACCAAATTCATAAAAAAATATGGAAAATTTGTGTTTATGAAAATGTTAATAGATGTAAAAATCATTTAATGCATATAAAAATAGTGTAACATGTGAAAATAAATAAATAAATTGAGTTTTTAGTGCGAAATTGAATATGTTTGATTAATGTTCTATTAACTGAGATGATTGTGGGTGTGGGTATATGAAATCAAATCAAAAAACTATTCGAATATGAAATCAATACTTATATATAAATATATTAAAGGCTATCTTTTAAAATCAATTTTAAATCAACTCACTTAATTTGAAATTCCAACACGAGTTAACTCGCTCAAAAACTAACCCTAAATTGGAATCGAGCCAAAACCGTTCCTCTCTTCCTCTTCCTCTTCCTCACCACTATTTCAGTTCCATATACCTGCTCCCCTTCTCTCGCTCATTTCAATTTCCCAACCGTTCCTCTCTTCTCTCTTCATCTTTCTCTTCTTCAGTACCCTCGCTCCAATTTCACTTCCATATACCTGTTCCCCTTCTCTCGTTCCTTTCAATTTTCCACCGACGAAAACGAGCACCGACCCTTCTTCTTCATCCTACTCCTCCACCTCCCCCGCCGCCGCCTCGACCCAGATCCACGGTGAGACTGGCTTCCATAGTCCGACAGAAATAGAGAGAGGGAAAGTTTTTTCTGATTTCCTCTTGGCTATTATAATTAGATGAATTTGTATAAGATGAGTAAACCGAACTTATTTATTTATTATTTTCTTAAAATCTTTCACCAATGACGGTGGATAACTAAAGGATTTGGGTAATACTACTCCTCCACCTCCCCAGCCGCCGCCTCGACCCAGACCCACGGTGAGACTGCTTCCATAGTCCGACAGAAATAGAGAGAGGGAAAGTTCAGTGACCTTTAACCCCCAATTCGCTCCCTTTTTTGAGGTATTATTCTACTGATTCTTCAAGTATGTTTTATGTTGTGGCTTGAGTAAACCCAACTTATTTATTTATTATTTTCTTAAAATATTTCACCAATGACGGTGGATAACTAAAGGATTTGGGTAATATTTCAACATGATATTGATTTAGATCATTAGAAATGTTAGATTTTTTTTTAAATCTAAAGGTGGCCGAAGGGAATGTTGTTTAACGTGTTTGCCTTTGAAGGAATCAAGTCAATTCATTTTAAAATTTGTTCATTACAGGTCTGTATATTTGCTTAGTTGACAACTTGACATTCAAATTAATGACTGTTGTGGCTTGAGATGGAAACTACATATTATTTGGCTCCAAATCACAATTAAATTATTGGGTGAATTTCTATATCGGTGATAAGTGACTATATCTGGAGAAGCAAATAGTCTGCCTTTTATTTTATTGAGATTAGAGAAGAAACAATTTATGAGTTCAATGGTAATCATGTTCTGCATAATGCCTATGCAACTTGAGTTACGAGAAAGTATCACATATTGTCCCTAATACAGAAAAATCCTTTGTGTATTATTCCAGGAGAAAATTTCAACTTTGGTGATGGCAACTTCTCGAGTTGATAAGTTCTCCAAGAGTGACATCATTGTTTCCCCATCTATTTTATCTGCTAATTTTGCAAAATTGGGAGAACAGGTTCTATTCTTTTTTTGATCTTTGCTGTCATATTTCAATATATATTTTAGTACAAGCTGATCTTTTATTAATTTTCTATAGAGGTATCATAGTTGCTTGAAGTAAATATAGATGAAGTTGTGTTGTGCATGACTTATTAAAAAAAAAGTTGCATTATTTTGCTATTCTCAACTTCTCAGCTTTACGTTACTGGGTTCTTTGGTTCATAAACCTCTATTGTTAGTTATGTCTTTGTAGCACTGTCTACTTTTGGTAAATCAAGTTTCTGAAATCAAATTTGTTTCTTTAGCATTACCAAATCATGTGATCTGCAGAACATTTATTTGAAGAGATCAGCAAATATTGGAAGGAAAGAATCAACCCGCCTATTATCATCTCTTTGTCAAAGGGTATAGAGGTTGCATTGGACCCTGTTCCACATATAATTACACCGACACAGATGATTATTTGGGCAAGTAAGAATTCATCCTTCATTTTGCTCCATGTTTTTCAGTTTCTATCTATTAAGAAACCTATTTATAAATTGAAATGAAGACGTGCAGTCGTATCTTTGTGATATTTGTCTTGGCTTACTCAATAAATTTGCAATCGAAAATTATTAGAAATGCACCGTTCCCCTTCTCCATTTAATTTGGTCTCTTCATCGCTTTATCTTATTAGCCGTTTACAAACCCAAGATCTGTTCCATAATTCACCTTCTCTTTCCACTCCTCTTCTCTTCTGCTTTGAAATATCTAAAACCCAACCATCCCTCTTTTTTGTAACTCCCCAAGTGTTGCTCTGCCTCTCAGAACTGGATCCGGTTCCAAAGTTAATTTCATGTGTGGGAACTCTATTCAATTTGATTAAAATTTGCATTTGCTTTTGAAACCTCCCCCATCCTATCATTCAACTGCGCAAGCGAGAGAAAGAAGGTTCATCGAATTTTTCAAGGTACGATTTGACCCACTTTTTGTCTCTCTCCATTTCATCAACTCCTGTTATTAACTTCTTGAAGTAGCAGAGATTTCTTGAATACTGTCTTCTTTGTCCATTTTTTTTCTCTTCACAAATTTCTTATCTGTTTGTTTCAGATTTCCGGGCTCTGGGCTTGAACCGAACTCTGAGAATACCAGAAGTTAATCTGTAATTTTAAATCCATAAAAGGGTTAATTTCTTCTGCATCTTCTCTCTCATAAACCATTTAGGACTGTCTGTCTGTCTGTATAAGTATATATTATATATATGAGTACTCATGATTATGTTCTTGCAGCATGAATGAAATTCTTGATTTTCTGTGCAGTTGGGTTGTCTTTAGAAATATATAGTTACATCAACTCAAAAAATTATTAAAAATAATACATGTATATATAATTATATATAGACCTTTCACATGGGCTTGAAAGTATTATTATTATTATTTTTTTTCTCTTTGATGCCAAAAAGCCAAAACTATCATATATCATAAAAGCTGGGTTTTTTGCCTTTTCCTTAACGGTAAAGCTCAGTTGGCAGAGAGCAGAGTAAGGTGCATTGTAGACAATGCCAAATGCATACAAAAAGGCAAGTCTATTCATTTATTTGATCATTATGAATGAATGAATTGAGAAATGGATTCACTAGACTATTTGATTTTGATTGATACTATTACAAAATGTAGATTGTCAAGGAATATGGCTCCATTGTTATTAATTCCTTTTGTCAGCTGCACACACGTGAGTTTTCCAATTGAGCAAGTTAACTCTTAATTAATTAAGAGTTGACTCATTGAATTTTACAATTGAGAGGTGAGTTTTGGATCATTCTTACTTCCTTTATATATTAGTATTGATTTGTGATTGATTTGCATCTCAGTTAATGATCCTCTGCACAAATGTCATACATATGCTCAAAGGTCTTGGGGTCTTGTTATTTATTTTTGGCAGTCCCATATCTTTTGATATATTTGTCTTGCACTCTTTGGTGCATTGTTTTATTTTATAGGGATGAAGAACTCAATTCCAAGGAAACAAAATCTAAAGAAGACCCACCAAACTAACGACAACGTAAATGTTTGGAGGATATAATATTGTATTTTTATGTGGTACTTAAATTTCAGGATGTAAAATTTGTTGTATGGATTTTGTAAACAAATTTGGCCATTCTTTATGTTGTAAATCTCCTATGGCGTGACCTTCTTTTGGACAAATTAACTATATTTACAAGTCTTTTTTAGGGGTATACTGTAAGACCCCAACTTATTATAAATAAAATCGAATTTTCTCTAATTATATTTGTGAATAATAAGGTATTAATTTGATATAATTCTACGGTTATGGGTGAAATGTGCAAATTTTGTAAAAATATGCAGTGGTTATAAAATAATCGTTGTTGTCGAGGGAATATTCGTTTTGGTGGTGGAATATTCTTGTTGTCGGGGAATATTAAATGATGCCAGTAGCGATCATTTATGGGCCCCATAATGAGAATAAGCGTCGGATGAAGAAAGCGACAAGTTTGAGTTTTTATAAATAATGGCGTGAATTATTTATTAACTTTGTTGGAATACCCGGTGGTTAAAATCTGATGTCTGGCGTGAATGCATGATATTGATGAATTATTGATCCTTACGTAAGAAGACATTACTCGATAATTATTACGATGAATTCTTATTCAATATTTTATTTTATTGATTCAATAATTGTTGCGTTGATATTTTATATTATTGTTGTTTTGATAATTGTAACCGCACAAATGATTTCCCATTATCGGATCGATAATTCATATTATTTGAATAATATTATTAGATAGCATTATTGGTAATGTCAGAAAGTTACATCATTTGAGAGGTTTGGTTCTAACAATTGCGCAAATAAATAAAGAAAGTCTTATTGAAAGCCCCTCTTTTCGAGAGCGGCGCGGTTATCATAAATGTGATTACGTAATATTATTTGTGAATAATTAATTATTGATTCATATGATAAGGAAATATTTATTTTATGCGGATATAAATGTTGGATATATTTATTGTGGTTTAAAATGAAGGAGTTAATGTTGAGGTGTTTTATCGGTATTTTTTGCCGGAATGAAGGTATTAAAAATTAAACCGGTGTTTTTGAGATATATTGTGTGAGTTATAATTTTTAATCAAATAGTTGGATCGTTGTAATTTTTGGATATGTTATACATATATAAGTTGAGTATATGTCCACCAATTTTGAGCAGTTAAAAATGAGCGTATGATTTGTTATGAATTTTAAGAGGTGGTGATTGAAATTAGGTTTATAAATAATTTTGGTGGAAAATTCTAGAATTGAGTGGGCCCCACTTGTGGTTGGTGAAGAAATGTCTTGAATTTATTTTAAATGTGGTGGGTGGGAATAGTAGCGAGTTAAAGCCATGAGGTTTGGTCAAGTCTGCTAATGTTTTCTATAAATATAGAAATTTAAGTTAGAATTGAAAATCACACCGCTAGAAACAAGTTTTCTCTCTTTCTCTCTCTATATTATTGAGTGTATTTTGTGAGTATTTAGATCTTTTTTGTGAGTTTACATTATTCATCGGTCTGAGTTTCTTTCAAACCTTATACCGATATTCCGATCGTAAAATCTTGATATTTTGAGATAAGGGATGTTATTTTCTTCATATATGACATTATTTCTTCAATATCATTATCTTTCAAGTATTGATCACGAATTTTTATCAAATTTAGAACTTTTGTGTCGGAGTTCTTTATTCACGTATGATACTATTTATTCACGAATCTGACGACCTTTATTCATAGAAAAAATAAAATTTTTCTTTTTATCCAAGATGTCTATTATAGTTCTTATCTTTGATTGTATCCAGTATTTTGATCTTTATTCTTGAATTACGCTTCAAAATTGGTATTTATGAAGTATTATTGATCTTGGATAAACTGTTATCTGAATCCTACTATTTGTCCTTCCGTTTCACTTTGGATTCGTTTCTTTAAAATATTTTTCATCATCCTCGGTCTAAATGATGATATTACTAAATATCTTTGGCTGTGTAGTGCAAAGATAAATGATTAAGCGATGAATATCTTTGGCCGTAGTAGCAAAGATGAATAGGTGTTGAGATGAAGCATGACCAATTTGGTGATCTGAATGAATATCTCTACAGCACGTAGAACGATGATGAATATTTGATTAAAGATGTATATTGATTGTTGTTACATGGATAAGATATTGATGATGGACTTTTAAATCTTGAAAGATAGTAGAACTCATTCTCTACTTGACTCTTACAATGGATTCTTTATTTCCAGCTGCGATTGTTGATCTAAAACTTGTTGGCTATTATATTTTATCAGATTTTTTCTGTTGAAGACTAATGATAATTTATTGTATATTATCTTAGTCATAATATTCTTTCTTGGGCTAGTTGAGCTCACCTTTTCTTTTTGTTCCATTTTTCTCGGGAGGTGAGAACATACTTGAGGAACTAGTCAGGAGTATGCGGAGTGATGGTTCTAGAAAGATGTTTTAGCGAGTCCTCATTTATTTCGTAAAATAGTGTTTGAATAATTATAACGATGACTTATTTGAGTGTGGATATTGTCAGAAAACCAATATTTGTATTTAAACTTCATGATATGTGTTGTGTCAGTATTTTTTGCACGACAATTGTATTATTGAAGTTGTAGTTTGCTTTCTGTACCATGTATTTGACGACTTAGAATGGGTGTTGTATACCTATTTTGGGGGCGTCACATATACTTCTTAGTAAAGAACTAAAGATGAGTTTGAAGTGTAATATATATATTCTCATCATCTTTTTGTTGTAATTTTTAAGGTAATATATATCTTAATTTTATGGTAATTCAACAAACTTAGTTTGGTTCAAGTTCTTTTTTTACATAAATTGTGTACTTTGAGTTTTTTTTTTTGACATAATTATCAGATAAATTATTAAATTCATTATTCAAACTAGCCCATGCATTGCACGGACTATCGACTAGTATAAATAATTGCCTAATTAAATATATTTTATACAAAAGAGGTAGGTAGTAGGTACGAAGTAAAAGACAATTTCCCCATTCTACTACTATATGAGTTATAACTCGATTAAAATATTTTTTTAATAGTGTTACTATCACATAAAATAATTATATTCTGCTTGCATATTGTTGATATTTATAAATTTGTTGTTGAGTTAAATATGCTATGTTAACAAATTCATAGGTGCCATATCAATAATATGTGAGCGGGTTGTGACGTTTTTATGTAATAGTAGATAATATATTTATAAATTTATTGTTGAATTAAATATAGACTATGTCAACAAATTCATGTGTCAACAATATGTGAGCGGGGGTGTGAAGTTTTTATGTAATGGTAGATATTCTTTTACTTAACAAACCAATCAAACCGTCCAATTCTCAATTTAAGTTAATTAATCAACAAATCGAACGGTGAAGACAATAGCGTTCCATTATACATCATCCTCCGGCGACACACATTAGCAGAAATGATTTCGCGGCTTTTTAAACATTCTATTTTCCACTATCTATACTTTGAATTCCTCTGCACCTCTCCTCCTGAAACCCGTCTCTTTCCAGTTCTCTTAGTCGGTAAGAAACCCTAGCTTTTACAATTTCAACTCCGTCATTGTAATCAAAGAATTTTCTGTTTAATACACTACTACTATTTAGCTTTATTTTCAGTTTGCAATAACTTGGAATATTTGAGGCAACGAATCTCAGTTTAAATTTAAATTGATTTTGTTATTCGTACCTTTATTCTTTGTGTTGAAATCATCATTAACTATCACCTTTATTCTTTGTATTGAAGCCATCATTAACTATTGTCCCGTGACATGAATTGATGATTAGATGTGTACTTTACGTAGTTGAGTGATTCTGTTGGCTTATTATATGTTTATTTAGGCGGACATTTAAATATTTTTTATTTTCATTCTAAAATAGAATGTTGTTTAATTATATGATTTTAATTTTTGATTTTTCAGTGTAATTTGGAACTTGAGCCAGTTTTTTGGTTGAATGATTTAATTTTTAGAATGCTATTTAATTATATGATTTTAATTTTTGAATTTTCGGTGTTATTTGAAAACTGAGCCAGTTTTTTGGTTGAATGATTTAATTGGTATCTAATCTCTATAATTTTTTAGCCTAAAGCTGGCGATTTTACAGTAAACTGATTATAATTATAGTTTAATATCCAGCTTTGTATTAACTTTTCCAATAGGTGAAAATTTTGAGGTAAGAGGTTTTAACTATCTGTACAAGCCATATGTTTGCACTTGAATTTACTTTGGTTTTCATTTTCAAATATATGGTTGCTCATGCGAAATAAATGTCATTGCTATTGTTTTTATTTGAGACTTGATGTTATGGAGATACATAATTAATAATTGTTCGGTGTCCTTAACTGATGATTATATGAGTTATATATATTTTAAGCTGTTATAGGAAAATGAGTTTTGAGATGTAAAGTTGGTTATTTTACTGTAAACTGATTTTTTTTAATGTTTGAACCAGTGATTTATTATTAGGGATTTCATGAGACTTGGTCTGATTATTTGGCAGTAAATAAATATGGGTTTCGGGTTGGGAAATATTTTCACAACATCAGGGATAATAACATCAATCTCAAATCCAGCTTCTGTGGACTCCATATCCTTATTTGTAACTTTAATCTGCGGTTGCATTGTGATTGGTCATCTTCTAGAAGAAAATCGATGGATGAACGAGTCCACTACTGCCATTCTCATTGTGAGTTTTCTGTTTCCTTTAAAAGCAGTTAGCCATTGGCTTGAACACTAGTTCTCCATATTGCAAATAATATATTTATCTTCCTTGCATGATTTGGATTAGATTTTGGACTAACAGAATTGTTGTTTGGGTTGATCCCAGGGTTTATGCACTGGAGCTGTTATTTTACTTAATTCAGGTGGAAAAAACTCCCGGATTTTTGAGTTCAATGAAGAATTTTTCTTTATATATCTTCTTCCACCAATTATATTCAATGCTGGGTAAGTTCTTATATTCATCTCAAGTAGATTGGTACCCTTTTGTAATTATTTTTCTTGCTTTTACATGATAAACAATCACGGGAATTGTGAATTCTTACCTTATTGTTCATCTGTTTTTTACAGTCAATTCTGTTATGGGAAGCTACATTCTTGATCTATCTTTTGTTCTTTTAAGTTAGATATAACCGCTGCTTTTCCTGTTTTGAATGCTTAACTATCAGTATGTTCATCATCTTTGTGTTCTCATTGAATCTCTGACTCTGATGTTATCATAGCACTCTTTGTAACTTGCACAATTGGTCTGCTTTGTCATTTATTCACATTGACTACAAAGTCCAGTTGGGGAGTGACGTTTGCTTTAGAATACTTGAGCATAGCCATAGTTTATTTGCAGGTATTTATATATTTTTCCGTGTGGAATCTATGATCCCGAACTTCCTAACAAACTTACATAAAATGGAGACTTCTTAGGGGATTTAATGGTTACAAAAAATTACATTTAAATTAAACAACTGGGGTTGGTTTATAGGACACATCTAGGTTGTGAGTTGTTACTTGCACTTGTTTATATATATATATATATATATTACTCTACAAAGCCTTTGTCTACCTTTGAGGCTCTCCATAGTATGGTGATAAATCCAAATAAACATAAATGAAAATTTTAAGTGTTGACAGGGAAAGATTTCCAAGGTTCAGCCCCTTTCGAGGCTTATAGTGGATTTATTTTACTTATTATTTTTTTGTCTCTAATATTGTTGAAAGAATATTTTTCAAATTTATTTTGAAAATATAAAAATATGCTCTTTCCGTCCCACTTTATGTGGTAGGTTTCCTTTGTTGTATTTCAACATGCTTTTTTTTTTCAAGGCATACCGAAAGAACATATATTCATAAAAATATAATGAATATATGTGTTTAAACATGTCTTAACATCTGTATCGAAATACATTAAAGAAAGCCTATAATTTGTACTGGGGCAGAGGTAGAACTAAAATTATACTACATGTAACACACCTAAAAAATGTAACACCCTTTGCAAGACAGGAGGGATCTTTTGTCATAATAACAAAGTCACAAAGTTTGAAGTATGAGCTTGTGCTTATCTTAATTTATATAAATCGATTCTATATAATTATCATCTTTATATTCGTATTCACTTGATCTTATGCAATGTCCAATTTTTTTTTGGCATCCTTGTATGTTTATATGATAAAGTGTTTTTTAAAATATATGTGCAACTCTTTATATAGGAACTCTATGACTTAGCGATCAAGTAAAATCCTAATATAAAAAGAAAATAATCTCATAATTAAAATCTACTTTTACAATTAAAACTAATCTCCGAATTAAAATTTACTATAATTAAATTTCTTGATTCTTCTCTTCCGTTCCGCTTCACACATGGTGTTAACCTTCAAAATGCTCCAAGCTTAAAGCATTTTATACATGCACATTCATATTTGAACCTAATGATTTAATGATATACATGTCTAATGAGCCTTATAATTTACCATCTCCTGTACCAGGTTTCAGGTGAAGAAGAAACAGTTTTTCCAAAACTTCATGACTATCTTGTTATTTGGCGCTATTGGTACATTAATATCCTTCAGCATCATATCATTTGGTATGCTCTGAAATCTCATACTGGTTTCTTGTCATAACAAAGTTAATATTATCAGGAAATGTTGTATAGTTTTCGTCATGAATAACCATGCTTACTCATTTACTCAAATTTTAATTATTTGATACATGATGATGTATGTCACAATGTGCTTGCGTATCCATAAGTGAAATACATATGTTCATTTGTTTTTATTGTCTCAGTACGTGGGAATTTTGTAACCTATTACATTGTTTTGGAGATCTTTTAAATCAAACATATTTGTATTTAGATTAATTATGTGTCGAGGCACAAATTTACAAAGGTAACAGCAGGTAAAGCGAAATCTTCGAAAATTTTATGATCGGACCATACTTTTATCCCTTGCTTATACTTTTTCTGGTTCACAAAATAATGGCACTTTTGTGTTTTAGAGATATGTTATGTAACGGATTTTGAGCGCAAGAGATTCTGCAAGGCCCATAATGTTTGTAAAACCCTTATGCAAGGGTAAAGAGAAAATTGAATTATAAATTAAAATTTCAGTGAACAAAAATTTGGTTCGGTGTGAAAAAGTGACGCTTTTGTTGAAGTGGATGGAATATTAGGATGTTTCATCCAACTCTAGGGAACTCTAAAATTTAGAGATCTCTAAATTTGAGCTATTCATTTGATATATAGAGTCAAAGATGGATCCACACCACTCCAATTTAAATTCTTTGCCACCTACCCACCTACCCATTTGCCATGTCGATTTTCTTTTGTTCTTGACACTTTATTTCTCTTCTCTACTTCTTCCAACAAGTTTTTCTTTCTTTGTCTTCCTTAAACTACCACCTCCATCACCACCACTAATCTCTCTAAACCCACCTTCACAGTAAGATAATTAGTAAGATAATCAAATTTCAAAGTTCCAGGCTTCCATCCTTGTAGATTCTGTATTTCGAGCTTTCCAACAATTGTCTTTGTTTTTTAAAATATAAAATATATAATTCTATGACTGGTTTCCACTTTCCAGTTAGGGAACAAACTAGTAACATGTTTCTCCTATTGGAGAGTAGTCTTTGGGCCTTGTTTTGACAATATATTGTTGAAATAAAAAGAAGTTGGTAAAACCAGATCTGAGTTTACCCTTCTAGATCATAACTTTGGAGAAATCAATCCATTTTCAATTGATCTGTTGATCATTAATACAGTCCTCAGTTGGAGTGTGAACACCTAGCAAAAGGTGCATGATTTTACGGATGCGGTTTTGAGGTGGTGGTGGGGTGAGTTTTGAGATGGTGATTGTCTAAAGAGAGAAAAGTCAGGTGCTGTATGGGCCGTATGTCGGATCTCCTAGCTGGTGGTGGTTTGATGGGGCAATATGTGGCAACAAAATTTAAGTTGGCTGGTGGCTTCATCTTGACCCTTGAAATCAAAAGTTTTCAATAAGGACGCTTAGGCTTGACTAATAAGATAGAGACTTTTTCATCATGAACAAATCAAATTTTGACAACTCAAATTTTGGAGTTCCCTTCGAATGCTACAAGAGCCAACTCCCATCCATCTCCCCCGCTAGAATAAAATTAAAAAAGAAAAAGTAAATAAGAGGATGTAGACACAAATATCATTTATTTGGTTTTAATTATGTATGTTTATTCTTAGATTTGATTTAAATAAGTTTAACTATTATTTTAAAAGTGCATAACATGAGATAATTGCTTTTGTTTAAATATGAATAAAGTTGTGTGATGGTTAATGTAAACTATGTCCTTAGGACCCTCTGAGGTTTAAGTAATATTTGAAGAATTTCTTGCATGTGACCTCACACCTCAGGGTTTGGTTCTTGATGACCAAATTATCATTTCTATCATATAGCTTGTTTAAATGTTTTGTTATATTATCTGTAACGTGACAACTCAAGATTTCTGATTCAGGTGCAATCCATTTATTCAAAATGCTGGGTACTGGTTTCCTGGAGACCAGGGATTATCTTGGTATACTCTCCTTTTAATTATCATTATTCTTCTTGGTGTTGTTTTTAGTTTTATATTGTTTACTGTTTTTTTTATGTCCATTGTTATATTTTTTTTTGTTTTGGCTAATAGAAAGGGAAAATGGAAGATCTGCTTCTTGAGTATCTATAACTTTTTAACATAATCTATTACTTAACCTCCTAACTTCTATTTTCTTTAAATTTTAAATTCTGTTGTTTGAAGCAATTGGAGCAATCTTTTCGGCAACAGATTCTGTATGCACCTTGCAGGTATGGATGTCTTTTGAAGAAGGTGATTTTGTTTTAGAAAGGTATAAACTATAAAATAAAGAGATTGTACTAAAACTTTGGTTAATATCAGGTGCTTAATCAGGAAGATACACCTTTATTGTACAGTCTAGTATTTGGGGAAGGGGTGGTAAATGATGCAGCATCCGTAGTACTTTTTAATGCAATTCAGAAATTTGACCTCTCCCACATCAACTCAGGCACTGCCCTTCATTTTGTGGGAAATTTCTTGATTCTATTCATTACAAGCACCTTGCTGGGTGTGCTAGTAAGTTTCTCCCTTTCTCTATCATGCACAGATTCAGTCAAAACACAAATGATATTATGAAGACACTAGTCTTTTGCTTTGGTTGTTGGGCATTTCCTCCATGAGCTGTTTATAAGTTTAGCAAAAGAAATTATGTATATGGAGATAATTTATATATTAGAAAATTAGAAGTCATGGACTTCAATAAACATTTTCTAGATTATGGATCACATTTTTTCAGATTAACAACGGATATGGGACTGAAACTGTTGTTAATTTAGATTAACAGATATACTGGTTGTGTCTTCGATTTAGATCATTTCTTTGTTTATCTGTATGTGTATTGGTATGGCCTGTAGAGTTTTGGTTCTAATCCACACTCCCGAGTCCCGTGTACAAATTTACTTTTTAATTGTTGCCTTTATTTAGTACAAATTTACTCTTTTAGACTTATTCGTTTTAAATATGTGTTATGGTCTCTCTTTTTTGTTGACTTATCTCTAATCCGATTATACTACTGATCAAGAAAAATGAATACGTCTTTAGTATTCAACTTGTAAATATTTTTTTACTAGGATTGAGGCAAAATAAGTATTTCTTACTCACCCACTGTTATTCATTTGACTTAAATTCATGCATGCAAGTAAGCAAGAAAGTATTATGGGCGAGAGAAAAAAGGGTACATTTTCATATATGCTCTTTTTCATGTATATATTGCTTGGATTCTTGACTTTCTTAGGTCCAGTAAACCTATCTCAAAATGGGGTTGTTAGTGGTCCATTTTTATTTGCATAACTAGGTGAACATCTCCTCAGGCATATTAATGCACTAGCAAACTTCAAAATTTCATGCTTGAAGGCATTCTTGTCTCTTGAAAACCGGTAATACTATTCTGTTTTTGACAATTTCTCCTTCTGAACTTGCAGGTTGGATTACTTAGTGCATATATCACAAAAAAGTTGCACCTTGGCAGGTATGTGTGGGTAACCATCTGTATGTCTAACGTGTGCATTAAAGGGAAAACCAGAAATCACTAGTTTAAAATTTGTTGCATAAAACTTGCAAATACAGTATTTCTGAATGTTAATCCAATTTGTTGACAGTAGGCATAAGAAAGCTCAATACAACATGGGATTACACTGATCCAAGTTTTTCATCTGTTTTCTTACGATTCCTCAACAGTCGACTTCTAGTGAACACCCTCAATGGTTTCCGTTCGTCCTTTTAGGCTAGTCGATGTCTTTTTTGTAGCTACCTTAATGTGTTGCTGTCCCAGTTTAACATTAATGATCAAGTTTAATATTTTGAAGGATATCTGGGTGCCTTCTATTGTGTCTGTAAACATTGTATACTTGTGATTTAAATGGATGCTATGCAAATCTTCAGGCATTCTCCTGATCGTTAAGTGGCTCTTATGATTCTGATGGCTTTCCTTTTATATATGATGGCTGAAGTAAGTTTTTTCTGTGCCCTCATGGCTGTTATGAATGATTTACTATATATGATTGAAAACTTGGACAGTTTTAATTTTTGAGTATAATTTTTTGTCTTCCAGCTGTTTGACTTGAGTGGAATTCTCACCGTATTTTTTTGTGGGATTGTTATGTCACATTATACCTGGCATTCTATGACCAACGGTTCAAAAGTAACTACAAAGTGAGTAAAACCTTGAGGATCAACTCATATTTTCTTTCAGTTTAGATATATGATATTATTCTGCTGGACAGCCGCCAGACTATTCACATTAATATGTTTCGGTTCTTTTTGCTGATTTTCAGGCATGCTTTTGCAACCTTGTCATTTATTTCAGAGATCTGTATCTTCTTATATGTTGGTACGGATGCCTTAGACATTGAAAAGTGGAAGTTTGTACAGGATAGGTAAAGTTTATATATCCACAAAATATTGCCGCATTTGAAGTATTCTATGTATTACACATTTTTTTCCACCCTAGAATTACTTGAGGAGGATTGAAGTAAATGATTCTATCTTTTTCATTTTGGAATTTCACTGCTGTAATTTTCTTGTGCAAATTATCGTGTACTGATTGGCATTCATTTCAATATCTGCAGTCCTGGAAAATCTGTTGGCTTGAGTGTAATACTGCTTTGCCTGGTTCTGATTGGGAGAGCATCATTTGTATTCCCTCTTTCCTTTATATCCAACTTTACCAAGAAGTCCAAGAGTGAAAAAATTGAGTTCAAGCAGCAGGTAATCAAGTACTATCAGGATATGATTTAACTTTCGCATTCTCCTGAACGTATTGGTGTAAATGTAATCAGAAAATTCACGATATGATTATACAGGTTACAATTTGGTGGGCTGGTCTAATGCGAGGCGCTGTCTCTATGGCACTTGCTTATAATCAGGTAAATCTGTGTCCTCAATGAGCTTCTGAAAAGCATTGAAAGGGTGAACGGGTTAAACCTCGCAGAACTTGAACGTTTCTGCTTTATAGCAAAAAAAGGGTACATTTTAACAATGGCAAGGATGGAAAAGTAGTTAATCTATTTTATGTGACATAAGGGGACCAAGCTGCCGATATGGACCCTTCTATATCTCACGCACACATGCACATGCAGGCAAACATATGCACTCACACCTATGTCATACTCATCGCCTGGATGAATCTTTCATTGCACGCAATATTTCACTATACACGTGTTTTTGGTCGTGATATTTCTTTACTGAAGCCTGACTTTAAACATTTGCAGTTTACAAGGTCTGGACACACCCAACAGCCAGTTAACGCGATTATGATAACCAGCACCATCACTGTTGTTCTTTTCAGTACAATGGTAATGAGCACACTTGAAGTAAACCATTTCATAGCAATAGCATTTGGGTTGCTGAAGGCCTGTGTTTATTGTTTAATATATTGTAATGTATCAATTCCTTCTGCTCTGCTCACTTTATCTGTCAATGGTACTCACTTTGTGGCTGCATTGATTAGTTGCCAAGTCATGTTCTTGTGTTCAGATGGTAATTTGTTTTCAAGGTAGGCTATTAAAGTTAATACCTTCCTAGTTATTACCTTATGCACCCTTCAGGTATGCCCGCATATATACTGAATTCTTTTAGCTTTGTCCTTTTGGAGGGAGAAAGGAATGAAAAAATGTGAGTATCATCTATCATGCACTTATGGTTTGTTTGCAAGGTTTATTTTGGGGAAAGGAAAGAGTTTGGAAGGGAAAGATGAATGCTTTCTTTCCAATTTTAGAAAGAAAGCATCCTAAGTTCTTCCTCCCTTCCCTTGGCTCGGAAATAGAACTCACAAACACACCATTGGGGTCACGAGTTGTACTGCAGTTCATTATTGCCTGTCCTATAAAGGAATTATGCATACACCCGATCACTTGTGTAATATAGTGGGTGGTGCTTAACTCCCCATACATAGTTTGAGTCACAAGATTGACCGGTTGCCCAATTCTGGGTCTACACATTGGCACTTATATACCTTAGTTTGGTTACCTATTAAAGTGCAAGACAAGCCTACTTATTAGAGGAAATAATAAAGAAGCTTGATCAGGGACTCATTTCAAGTCAAAAGCCATAAGCATGATGCTGGCAGAATGTTGGACATCTTTTTTTTATTATTACTAAGAAATTCTTTTTCTCTATTATTTTTGTCATTGAAATTGTTAATTTAGAGTAAGGATATCTTTTTCTCTTTGACTCTTGCAATTCTGTAGTACTTATTGATCTATTATTTATTTAGGTTTTCGGTTTGATGACAAAACCGCTTGTAAGACTCCTGATGCCTCCATTATCACTTCCCAGCCACATATCTGAACCATCTAGTCCAAAGTCTTCTACGCTGCCACTTCTTGATAGTAGTCAAGATCCAGAATCTGACACTGGTGATAACAATGTTCACCGGCCACCCAGCCTGCGCATGCTCCTAAGCACTCCGACTCACACTGTCCACCGGTACTGGAGAAAATTTGATGATACATACATGCGTCCCCTGTTTGGAGGAAGGGGATTTGTTCGACATGTTCCTGCTTCGCCAACGGAAAATGGTGTCCATTAATTTCATTTACAGGTAATACAATGCCATGCCAAGAATTCCACCCTGCAAGCTCTTTGGCTACTTACACCCAGTTATCTACTAGGGATGCTTTTAGACTTTGTACATTAACAAGCCATTCGGGATGGTGTTTTAATTTATGACAAGTACTAAATTATCGACGAGGGATGCTTACTGGTTTTGGCACCTGATATGTACATACACAAGAAATATATAGTTACACTGACCCTCAACAGCCGTGGCAGTGGCCAATATTGCTGTAAGATTTTTAAAGTGCTCTGATAAATGATAATATTACGAAAACAATGTTCTGATAGTATTGTGCTTGTTTGCAAGGGTTTCTATTGAGATTTTTATCCGTACTGAGGATATGTATTTGTATAATTAGGCTACTTTGCCTTGATAATATATTGGCAGCGGGAACTGGATTTAGGCCATGTAAAGATCAACGTGACCATTGGTCACTTTCTAGACGCTTTTTCTTTAGACCCATTGGAGTATTAGAATTAGGAGATACCTACGACCGCAGATCCGTGGATGCAGCAGCAGGTGCTTGTAGGCTTTCGGGTGAGGGGCTCAACCTATGGCCTATGGGAATCCCAACCTACAAAAAGAAAAAAGAAAAAGAAATTGATGTATATTGCCAATGTTTTATGTCATCTTTTTGATTAGTATATGTAATAAGTGAGATCTTTACATAATTTTATATTGATATTTTTTGCAATTATAATTCGACACAAATTTTTTGCAATACATGACAAAATTGTTGGAAAAAGTTCACAATGAGAAAATTAGCATGAGTAGATGAATAACTAATTTTGGCCCTTTATATTATCACTTAAAAAATAAAGTATTATTATCGACCAATATACCAATGTTAACGTCAAGATCTTTCTCGCGTCGTCACCAAGAGCGTCCGATATCTCTTATCTGATTCAACAAGTCAACATCAAAAGCTTGATATTTGGACAGGTCGAGAGGATAGCTCGGCGTGAGAGTCGATGTCGGCGATCGCAAGGTCAACAATGGAGAGAAAAATAATGTATAATGTCGAGAGAGAATAATAATATGAATGTGTGTGTTACTTACCTTCTTATGTGATCTTAGCCCATCACATCGTACTCAGGTCCGGTTTGGTCGTGCCACTCATCATTTCTCGACACCTTTTCCCCCACTTTCGGTCATTCCGGTAGAAAGTATGCATTCTTCCACACTGCTACCACTTATTTGCCACCATGGAATCCTCGATCTCATCTTCATTAATGCCATGCAGAAAGGTGGCGTGAATACGATAGTCGACTATCACTTGGTATAATGATTCTGGTCGAAAGTGGATTAAGTGACAATTTGTATAATGGGCCAATTCAATGACTAAGCCCAAATAACGGAAATGATGACAATAGGATCCAACAAAGAAAGAACCAACGAAATAATCAAGTAATTGGACCCAAATTATTAGGACCAATCGGGATAAAGTAACATAATCCAAGGAGGAGCCCATTAAGTGCGGCCCGATATGGAAAAGGATTATGGCCGACATTGTCCCCTAGTCTTTTATTAAGCAGGTGTTTAATGAAAGACTATAAACAATATAGGCCCATGATATAACGAATTATGATAAGTCATGAGAGGTCAAAGTGAAACTCACCAAAGCCCAACAAAATCGGTCCAAATTGATATCGAAATAGAAATGGGAAGCCCGATAAGCCTTGAAGCCCACTCGGTGAAGATATTTAGACCCAAAGCGGATGAAACCTCTTCCCATTCATCATCATTGTAGTGAATTAAATGTGCCGCCCTCGATTTCAGAATATAGCCCCATCGATTATAAAAGGTAAACTTTACCAATTTCAGCGGTTTTACCTGCTAATTTGAAATTTGAACCTTTGAGCTTTCTTCTCCTCTGCAAAACTTCTTTTCTGCTTCACGAAATCTCAACAATGGTATTTGTGAACTCTAGCCAAAACTCTCCCCTTCGTGCGACTCTGTTAAGACTGTCTCTCCCAACCCGAACCCCCAACCAAGAGGGTTCGAGTTCAACCCCCAATCAACAACCATGGGGAAATCCTTCTCGATCCCTCTGCCTCGACCTCGACTTCTTGAGGGATCGGGAACATTTTCCTCATGCCAACATCCCTTCCTCCGTCGCGGAATGAAATATGTATCCTCGGGACTCGTTATCGATTCGACATATACGCATATAAGGGCCCTGCTCACGAAGAAGGCGTATGTACCAATGTGACCAAGACGGTTGGGTCGCCATGCAGTCACCTTCTTGGAAAAGGGGTTCGCTTTACCTCTCCATGCTTTTGTCGTTACCCTCCAGGGTTCATAGGAGTGGGCTTATTTCGATTAGTGCCTAATTCCTACATTCACATCCCGGCATTCATTGCCTTACATCGTGAATTAGGGATTGCTCCCTCCGTTGACATCTTCTTCACCCTCTTCTCTGCCGATGGGTCTCGAGAACGAGGCTTCAAAATGTTGAGCAAGCGGTCTCCCACCCAACACAGATTCGAGAGAGACCCCGATGGATACCCCATGACAATGAGGTTGGCACGTAGAAGTGGTTTTTGTCACGGGACGAGATCTCTTCTCTTTCAGTTGGACTACCTCGATCGGGTCTCTGGCGACTTTGGAGACATCTCCAGAAGGCGTGTGAGGAGATGGCGAGACTTTTTGAAGAAGATTCCTCGAAAAGAATGGAGTTTTACACCGACCAAACAAGCTGGCTATATGACCCACAAGTGTAAGTTTGAACAACTTTGTAACATAATTTTTGAGATATATAAATGTCTGGGTTACGATACATGATTTTTCACGGTGTCTCACGATCAAACCGACTTCTTTGGAAGTGAGAGACACGGAAGATTTTTGGCGAGGGAAGAATACGGATCACGAGTGAAAAACATCCATTTGAAGAATCTTCGAGTTGATCCCCCACCATCGATCCACCAACTACTTCCCTTCAAAATGATGAACCTCGAACCAAGCGAACCCAACATACAGAAGAAAACCTCGGACCTCGTAGAAGAAAAGATCAAAAGATCCAAATCCACCCAACCGAAACATACCGAAAGTGATCCGGAAACACTTCCAAGCAAAGCAACCCACAAATGACCCTCTCAACAGACCCCAATCCTACATCTTACGAACCTACCCCGGTGAGGAGGAGCACGCTTCGACATTCCTTTGCGATCGGGCTAAGGTCCTTCGATGTAAAGAAAATAAGGACTAAGATACCCCCCGGTGCTTGAAGAAACTCAAGTTCCCACATCTTGGTGTCATTCCTCCGATTACGTCCACGAGAAATTCAAGTGCGACAATGAACCCAATAGGATCATCCCCACTCCATCCGAAAAAGAAAACATCCATCGATGACCACCCCGGTACATCTTACGCACCTTCGCAGACTCCGAACCCACTCACTCTGCTCGGTCTCCTCTCCACGAAACCATTCATGTGGACTCCTCGCTAGTTCGCAATCAACCCCCCCTTCTCCTGCCAGAGAAAACAACTACCGAATTCCAATGAGGACGCCAAATGAGGTATACATCACTCATGAAAGGCATGAGCTATGTGGCGCCCAAAATAGGTATACATCACCCATTACGAGTTGTCAACATGATGCGAAACAACTACAACTTTATTATTACAACGATAAAAGCTGTGAGTTTAAATACAAATATTATCTTACAGACAATATCTATACTCAAATAAATCCTCATCACATTTATTGATACATTATTTTACAAAATGGTGAGGACTACTAAACAACTCTCTCTAGAACCTTCATTCCATTACCCCAGGCTCGTACTTTCATTATATTCTAGCCTCACGAGAGAAAAATGGAACAAAAAGGAAAGGGTGAGCTCACTAGCTTCGATAAAGAATATTATGACTAAGATAATATCTGACAAATTAAGTTAGTCTTGACGAGGGAAAAATCTAATAGAATCTGATAGATGACAAATTTTAAATCAATATTAGCGTGGAAATAATAATTCATTAGAAGAGTTAAGTAGAGAATGCAAACTACTATCTTATGTATGAATTTAAAAGTTCATCGTCTATCTTTTATCCTGTAACATCAATCGATATACATACGGAATCAAATATTCATCTTTGCACTCTGGGCGAAGATATTCATCGATTAAGTCGTATTCATTTAAACACACACATTTCATCTACAGGCGAAAGATTTCTTGAAATCATTCATCTTTGCCTTTCTGGCCGAAGATATTCTTGAAAATCATTCATCTTTGCACTTCTGAGGCCGAAGATATTCCATAATATCATCATTTAAGGCGAGGATGATGAAAAATATTTTTAAAAAGCGAATCCGGTGAAACAAAATGTGCGAGGATTAAGGATTAAGATTAGTACTTTGTTTTATCCATGTCAAAAATACCTCAAAAATAATCATAGTGGTGTAAAATTGAGAATGATCAAAACATGGATCTGATCAAAGCTAGTATCCGAATAGATATTTTTGAATGAAAAAGAAGAAATTTTATTTTTTGATTGAATAGTATGTATGTATCGTGAATAGTCTTAGTATCGTGAATAGTAACTCAAACACCAAAAGATAGAAATTCCACAAAAAAACATCTTCACCGTGAATAGTACTCGTGAATAACTTCGTGAATAGTGAATATAGTAACTCGTGAATAGTAACTCATGAATAGTAACTCATGAATAAGTGAGCATGAAAAAGTTCCAAATTTGATAAAAACTTGATCGATATTTGACATAATGATATTGAAGAAATAATATCATTTTGAAAAAAATAATATCCACCTACCTCGAAAGCAAGTCTTACTTAGTTGAAACAGGATATAGGCTATGACTTGAACTTGCATAGTATAGCAATACTCAAAGTATACTCAAAATACTCACAAGAATAAATTTCGATAATATATAGAGAGAAAACTTGATTTACGGTGTGATTTTCAATTCTAACCTAAGCACCTATTTATAGGAAAATCTTTAGAACACGAAAGCGAGAAAATTTAATAAAATAATAATATATTATACAATTTTCAAGCCCACCTTAGACCATCTGAATTCAGCACATTTGTATCACATATGGGATTGTAAAAAAAAAAACGTTTTTCTTAAATAAAATAATTAAAACTTCAAAAATTAATTATTTGAACTTGAACTTCAATAATTCATAATAAATAGCCCTTTCATCAGAAAATTGAATCTCATGAGAGTTTTTATAGGAAATTCAATTCTCTACAACTTTGCAGAAGAAAGTTTTCCAAATTCCAAGCAGAAATTGGCCGAAGAAATCCACAAGCAGGCGATTTTACGGTATAATCAAATTTGGTCGATAAATGGGGTCCATGAGCATGTTTAACATGTTTTAAACATTTATTGCAACAAAAATACTCTTCTCTCCTCGTATACTCATATATCCCACATTCGTTGTAAAAATATCACCATTATTATATTATTAAAATATAATAATATATTTAAATAATTATTTTATCGAGAAAAAGATAAAATTTCAATTTTCAACAATTGTCACATTAAAAATTTTCTCCATCTATATCCACATAAAATCAATATTTTTCTCATCATATGAATCAATAATTAATTATTCACAAATAATATTCTGAGAATCCTGATATTATTGACGAGGCGGTTCAGGAAGAGGGGCTTTCGATAAAATTTCTTCTTCTTGGTAGCTTGATTAGGTGACCAAACCTCTCCTTAAGCGAGAACTTTCTAGACATTGCCAATAATGTTATCTAATAATATTATTGGATAATATGAATTATTGCCGATAATGAAAAATCTTGTGTAATGATGATTATTGAAACAATGACAATATAAAATATCAATATGACAATTATTAAATCGATAAAAAATTTGAGCGGTAATTCTGTAACCATTATTGAGTAGTAGTGCCTTCTTACGTAGAATAATTGATAATTGTATCTTCTTGATCTGACAATGGTATATTCTTGTGTTTTTAACAAGGGTATTTAATAGTATTATTAATGGTAACAACTCTGTGTTATTTTTTAAACAACTTATATTTGTCGTTTTCTTCATCGATCGCTTTTTAGTTATGGGGCCCCACGGCCATTGCTTGGTGGTAAATACGAATATTCACAAGCGATCTGAATATTCCACGACAAACGAATATTCAAGCAACAATGAATATTTTATAACCACTTGCTTATTTTGAAATATTTGCGTATTTTACCCTAACTATCCACATTAATCAAATCAACCCTTACTATTTCAAAATAATAAATAGAAAATTAAATTTCATTAATAATAAGTTGGGGTCTTCTGACCTCCCTCCTTATGAAATTTCGTCCTCGAAATTGGCGTACGTACACAGTGTTTGAAAAGGTGAGGATACCTCGCTTTCATTTTAGTTTCAAATTCGGTCATTTCCTCTATAGCATGATTCCTCCCACAAAACTTTAACTTGTGGTATGACCTTTCTTGCGTGGGACATGCTCCTTCTATCAAAATCTTGGCGGTACCTCCTCATACGTTAAGTCTTGGCTATATCTCGTCGGTTCTAACTCTCTATAGCGTGGTTTGGGTCTTTCACATATTCTGAAATCTGGATATATATGAAACACATTATGAACACGAGACATACTTGGAGAATGCTTGAGTACATAGGCTACATTTCCTACTCGGTCGAGAATTTGAAATGGACGATAAATCGTGGATTGAGCTTTCCTCTCTTCCCAAATCTTGTAACTCCCTTCCATGGAGCGACTTCATGACAATCATGATCCCTACACTAAATTCCCGTCCTTTCGATGAAGATCCGCATAACTCTTTTGTCGATCTTGTGCTTGTTTTGTATCGTTGTCGAATCATTTGGATCTTTTCGGTAGTAAATACGTCTTAACTTTCGGGTCCCAACAATGTTGCTTCACCCACCTCATCCCAACATATTGGAAGCGACATTTTCGTCCATATAATGCTTGAATGGAGCCACACTTATACTTGCACGATAAGCTGTTGTTGTAGGAGAATTCCACCGATGGTAAATACTTATCCCAATTTGCCCTTGAAGTCAGGACCACGAGTCTTAATAAATCTTCAAGAGTTTGAATAGTCCTCTACGATTGTCCGTCTGGTTTGGGGATGGTATCTTAGAACTAATCGCGTAAATCCGTGCCCGTAGCTTTTTTTGCAAGCTAACCCAAAATCTTGAAGTGAATCTTGGGTCGCGATCGAAACTATGGATCTTGGCATGCCCGTACTGACCTCACAATCTCATTCACGTACATACTAGCAAGGCGTTCGAGGAATAAGTCTCCGTATCGGCAAGAAATGAAAGCGAGACTTGGTTAATCTATCAACAATAACCCAAATAGCATTGATGCCTTGAGAAATAGTAGGAAGACGTGCTTGAAATCCATGGTAATGTGTTCCCACTTCCATTTCGGAATCTCAAGTGGTTGCTGACGGACCCTTAGGTACTAGATGCTCGCCTTTACCGTTGACAAGTTAAACACATTGAGATAAACTTTGCAATCTCTCTCTTCGTATTGTTCCACCAAAATGTATGTAGAAGATCACGATACATTTAGTACTTCGAGATGGATTGCAAATGGTGTATTGTGTGCCTCCATCATAATCTTGTACTTCAAATCAGTCGTTAGGAACCACAAAGTCTAGAGTGGACTCAAAGTATTCCTTCTTCATCGATTCTCGCTTAGGAATAGCTCCTTCTTGTACTTTCTTCTTCATACGCATCGGCTCAAGATTCGGTGGCTTGAAAGCGACCTTAACTTTTCTATTAAAGTTGGCTCTGTCGTATACTTGACATCATCGCTTTTCGTTCACGCATATGATCTTTCTTCAACTCAGCGTCGGCTACACGTTAAACTTTTCGAGGATGGTATTGAATAGTGTGGTCGTAGTCTTTCGATAGTTCGAAGCCAGCGTCATTGCCGCGTGTTGAGTTCTTTTTAGTGAAGAAATATTTAAGGCTTTTATGGTGCGAATATATCTCCACTTTCTCCCCGTATAGATAGTGCCTCCGTATCTTTAAGTAAAAGCATTTATTTGCTTGACTCTAGATCATGGTAGGATAATTCCTCTCATACTCTTTAAGTTGTCATGAGGCATAGGCTATGACTTCCCCCGTTGCATGAGAACACATCCTAACCCTTTGCACGAAGCATCATTTGTAGATAACAAATCCATCAAGAACGGATGGTATTGTTAGAAGCAGTCTTAGAAATAAGTCTCTCTTAAGCTCTTGGAAACTCTTCTCGCGTTCTTCGCTCCAAGCGAATTTTGTATCCTTAGAGTTATTTGAGTTAATGGAGTAGCGATTAGAAAACCCTTCCACGAATCTCGATAATAACCATTTAAGCCCAAAAAGCTTCGTCTTGATCGCCAAACTTGGTTGCTCTGACTTTGTATTGCTTGATCTTGGCCGGATCAGCGGATACTCCGTGTTTTGACACCGCGTGCCCGAGGAATGCTACTTCCTCGAGCGAACTTCGCATTTCTTGATTTGGCATATAGTTTGTTTTCACGAAGCCTTTGGAGTACCGACTTCAAATGGTGCTCATGATCTTCACGACTTTTGGAATATATAAGGATGTCGTGATAAAAAACAACAACAAATTGATCAAATATTCCTTGAATACTCGGTTCATCATATCCATGAAAGCCGCGAGGAGCATTAGTTAGTCAGAAAGACATGACTAAGAATTCATAATGCCCGTCTACAGAGTTAAAGGCGGTCTTTGGAATATCCTCGGTTCTAATCTTGATTTGATGATATCGAGCGAAGATCGATTTTGAAAAGAATTGTGCCCTTTTATTTGGTCGAACAAGTCATCAATACGAGGTGAGGATACTATTCTTGATGGTGACATGGTTGATTCAGATAGTCGATACAAAGTCGCATACTCCGTCTTTCTTCTTTCTGAATAAAGCAGGAGCACCCGAGGAGATGTCTTGGGGCCAGAATGAAGCAGATGTCCAACAATTCTGTAGTTGGACCTTTAACTCTGAATTTGATAGGAGCCATTCGATATGGGGTTTTAGAAATGGGCTTTGTACGGGTTGAGATCGATAAAAATTTGACTTCACGTTACGGGGTAGGCAGGGAAGTTTCTTGAAATCGTCGGGAAAATCGATAATAACGGGAATATTATTCAAATTTGGCGTGTCTTTATTCAAATCCATAACATGGGCTAAGAAAGCTTGACATCAGTTTTTAATAAGCGAATAGCTTTATGATTAGATATAGCGATGATTGATTTTAATGGTTTAGTTGCTTGAATTAAATACAACGGGTTGGTTAGGAATATGAAAACTATGACTTACGAAAACAATCAATTTTGGCATGATGAGTAGTTAACGATCGATCCTAAAATCACATCAAAAGCAAGTATCTTTAAAGAGATAAGGTTGACGGGTAAGGTGATGGTGCTGACTTGAATCAAACAAGATTTATAAGCGGTGGATGTGATGAAAGTTTCTCTAACGGAGTTTCCACGAGATAGGTGAAGTCTAATTTCTCGGTCGAGTTTAAGCGTTGAGCACATGCGGAGAGATAAATGAATGGGTATACCGGTATCAAGTAAGGTATAAACTTGAGAATTTATAAATAGCTTACCGTGATCACCTCGTTTGGGTTCTCGCATTATGACCGATCCTGACAAGCGCTCTTCCGGAATCGTTGACTTTGACTTTTACGGGACGATCTTTTGAGTCAAGTCCCCATTGAACTAGGTTTATTCTGCGTCTGATCTCGGCGATATGTCCTTCCTTTCCACAATTATAGCATACCTTGAGCTGTTGTGGGCGGTTTGGTGATATGTCCCTCTTTTCGCATTTAGTATATAATGGGTGGTCGTTCTCCTCCTTAGAACCGATTCTTCTTAAGCCTTTATCGTCTTCACATAAGTCGTTGTTAAATCTCCTCTTTTAAAATCTCCTCTCGACTCGCTTCTTACATTTTTCATGGCCATGATTACCACGGAGTGGTTACCATTTTGTCCGTCTGTTTCTTTCTCATTTGGTTATCATTATTACATTTGTTGCTTATCTCTGAGTGCGATCTGGTTGTGGTCCCTCGGTTGGCCGTACTCGTTATCTCGCTCTAATAATTGAGCCCATTTACAACATCTGAATAGAGAGAAATTTATGAGAAATGAGATCTTTTGGCGTATCTGGGGTTTGAACCTCTAAGAAACATCGCGTCATCGTTCCTCATTCTCCACCGAATGAGGTCTGAAACTGGATAACTCTGCAAACTTTGCCTCGTCTTTGAGACACCGTCGTGTTGTTTTTGCTCTAATCGATGAACTCCACTTTCCTCCGTATAATGAACACTTTCGGGAAAGTATTTGTCATTAAATAGTTCTGAAAGCGTCTCCCGAGACATCTTTGAGTCTTGAAATTTGGATGGAGTGCGCTTCTGAGACTCCCACCGATGATACGCCTGCGCCACGGAACATAAAGGTGGCGAATGGAACCTCTGTTCTCCGTGCATCCCGAGACATCGAATATCTTGGTAATTTGCTTGACCCGTGTTTCATGGCGTGATCGGATCTGGCTTTCCCTTAAATTACGGTGGTCTGACTCTTTGAGCTGCTTGTTTGTGACAACGAAGTGAATTGCTATCATTTCCTCTGTATTTTGAACACGAGTCTCCCTAAATGCGATTTTGCATGAGCTGAAAAACTTCTAAACATCCCTCGTTCATCATCTGCTTTCGATCGATGGTGTTGTTCACGGGAGGAACATTGCCCGACTGTTGCCGTTCTCTCCTCGTTGGTGAGTGCAGGCGTCTCCACGGTCTCATTTCCATTGTTAATATTCTCGATTCGACATTCTCAAATCTTTTGTCGTAAAAGCAAGGGTTAATTAAAGAAATCAATATATCACATAATATCCTATATCTTGACGACTAACAAATAAGCTTAGGTAGGACACCTTTAGCGAAGGATTTACTTCGTCTCTCCCTCTAGTTCTATTCTAGATCTCATGGAGATCATATCCTAAGCTACGATACCAATTGTGGCGCCCCCAAAATAGGTATACATCACCCATTACGAGGTTGTCGATCGTGAGTGCGAAGCAACTACAACTTTATTATTACATGACGGTAAAGCTGTGAGTTTAAATACAAATATTATCTTACAGACAATATCTATACTCAAATAAATCCTCATCACATTTATTGATACATTATTTTACAAAAATGGTGAGGACTACTAAACAACTCTCTCTAGAACCTTCATTCCATTACCCAGGCTACGTACTATTTATATTCTCGCCTCACGAGAAAAATGGAAAAAAGGAAAAGGGTGAGCTCACTAGCTCGATAAAGAATATTATGACTAAGATAATATCTGACAAATTATCGTTAGTCTTGACGAGGGAAAAATCTAATAGAATCTGATAGGAATGACAAATTTTAAATCAATATTAGCATGTGTGAAATAATAATTCATTAGAAGAGTTAAGTAGAGAATGCAAACTACTATCTTACATGTATGAATTTAAAGTTCATCGTCTATCTTTTATCACTGTAACATCAATCGATATACATACGGAATCAAATATTCATCTTTTGCACTACGGGCGAAAGATATTCATCGATTAAGTCGTATTCATAAACAAACACACATTCATCTTTGCTACTGGGCGAAGATATTCTTGAAATCATTCATCTTTGCTTCTGGGGCGAAGATATTGATAATATCATCATTTAAGGTGAGGATGATGAAAAATATTTTTAAAAAAAGCGAATCGGTGAAACAAAATATGAGGATTAAGGATTAAGGATTAAGTACTTTGTTTTATCCATGTCAAAAATACCTCAAAAATAATCATAGTGGTGTAAAATTGAGAATGATCAAAACATGGATCTGATCAAAAGCTAGTATCCGAATAGATATTTTGACGAAAAGAAGAAATTTTATTTTTGATTGAATAGTCTTTAGTATCGTGAATAGTATCGTGAATAGTATCGTGAATAGTAACTCAGACACCAAAAGATAGAAATTCCACAAAAAACATCTTCTTCGCTTACGTGAATAGTACTACGTGAATAGTAACTTCGTGAATAGTAACTTTCGTGAATAGTAACTCGTGAATAGTAACTCATGAATAGTAACCAGAGCATGAAAAAGTTCAAATTTGATAAAAACTTGGATCATATATTTGACATAATGATATTGAAGAAATAATATCATTTGAGAAAAAAATAATATCCACTTACCTCGAAGAAAGATCGAGTCTTCTTAGTTGAAACACAGGATATAGTCTATGACTTGAACTTGCCTTAGTATAGCAATACTCAAAGTATACTCAAAATACTCACAAGAATCGCTCGATAATATAGAGAGAAAACTTGATTTACGGTGTGATTTTCAATTCTAACTAAGCACCTATTTATAGGAAAATCTTTAGAACACAAGCAGAAAATTTAATAAAATAATAATATAATTATATAAATTTTCTACCCACCTTAGAACTGATCTGAATTCAACACATTTGTATGTTTAATGTGGGAAAGAAAAAACGTTTTCTTAATTTAAAATAATTAAAACTTCCAAAAATTAATTATTTGAACTTGAACTTCAATAATTCATAATAAATAGCCCTTTCATCAGAAAATTTGAATCTCTTGAGTTTTATAGGAAATTCAATTCTCTACAACTTTGCGGAAGAAAGTTTTCCAAATTCCAAACAAAAATGGCCAGAAATCCACAAGCAGAGGCGATTTCTGGTATAATCAAATTTCGATCGATAAATGGGGTCCGCAGAGCATGTTTAACATGTTTTAAACATTTATTACAACAAAAATACTCTTCCTCTCTCGTATACTCATATATCCCACATTCGTTGTAAAAATATCACCATTATTATATTATTAAAATATAATAATATATTTAAATGAATTATTTTATCGAGAAAAGATAAAATTTCAATTTTCAACAATTGTCACATTTAAAATTTTCTCCATCTATATCCACATAAAATCAATATTTTTCTCATCATATATGAATCAATAATTAATTATTCACAAATAATATTACGAGAATCCATGATATTAATGATGAGGCGGTTCAGGGAAAGGGGCTTTCGATAAAATTTCTTCTTCTTGGTAGCTTGATTAGGTGACCAAACCTCTCCTTGAGCAGAACTTTCTAGACATTGCCAATAATGTTATCTAATAATATTATTAGGATAATATGAATTATTGCCCGATAATGAAAAATCTTTGTGTAATGACATGATTATTGAAACAACAATGATATAAAATATCAATATGACAATTATTAAATCGATAAAATCTTTGAGCGATAATTCTTGTAACCATTATTGAGTAGTGCCTTCAATACGTAAGAATCAATAATTGGTGCGATCTGGTAATGTATTCTTTGTGTTTTAACCATAGGGTATTTTTAATAGTATTAGCTTGGTAACAACTTCTGTAGATTATTTTTAAACAACTTATATTTGTCGTTTTCTTCATCGATAAGCTTTTAGTTATGGGGCCCCACACACATTTTTGTTGTGCCGTAAATACGAATATTCACAAGCGATACGAATATTCCACGACCAAACGAATATTCAAGCAGACAATGATGATATTTATAACCACTTGCTTATTTTGAAATATTTGCGTATTTTACCCCTAACTATCCACATTAATCAAATCAACCCTTACTATTTCAAAATAATAAATAGAAAATTAAATTTCATTAATAATAAGTTGGGGTCTTCATATAAGTTGTTTAAAAATAATGGCGTAGTTATTATTCTTGAATTATCTTGTTGGAATGCCGGTGGTTAAAACGATGTCTGGCGTTGTTGAGCGATGTAGCTTTGCAGTATTGCACGATTATTATTTGAAGGAAATTTACTACTCAATAATGGTTCTGAGTAATTCTTATTCGATATTTTATTGAGTTAATAATTACTGCGTTGATATTTTATATATTTTGTTGTTTGATAATTGTCATTACACGGTATTTTTCATTATCGAAGCAATAATTCATATTATCCGAATAATATTATTAGATAACATTATTGGCAATGTCTAGAAAGTTACATCTAAGGAGAGGTTTGGTCGCTTTAATTAATGGCGTGATGAAGAAGAAATTCTTATTGGAAAGCCCCTGCTTCTTTGAGGAGGCTGCACGGTTGTCGATATTGTGATTACGTAATATTATTTGTGAATAATTAATTATTGATTCATATGATGAGAAAAATATTGATTTTATGTGGATATAGATGGAGAAAATTTTATAGTGACAATTGTTGAAAATTGAAATTTTATCTTTTACGATAAAATAATTCATTTAAATATATTATTATATTTTAATAATATAATAATGGTGATATTTTACAACGAATGTGGGATATATGAGTATCTGAGGAGGAAAAGTATTTTATTTGCAATAAATGTTTAAAACATGTTAAACATGTAAATTGGACCCCATTTATTGTGTGAAATTTGATTATAGCATTGTAAAATCGCCCGTTTGTGGATTTGGTCAATTTACATTTGGAATTTGGAAAAACTTTCTTCTGCAAAGTTGTGAGAATTGAATTTCCTATAAAAACTCGCGAGATTCAAATTTTACGATGAAAGGGCTATTTATTATGAATTTTTGAAGCTCGAAGTTACGAAATAATTAATTTTGGAAGTTTTAATTGTTTTATTTAAGAAAAACGTTTTTTTGCAATCCACATGTGATACAAATGTGCTGAATTCAGTTGGTCTAAAGGTGGGCTTGAATTTGTTTAATTATATTATTATTTTATTAAATTTTTACGCTTTGGTGTTCTAGCATTTTCTATAAATAGGGTCTTAGGTTAGAATTGAAAATCACACCCGAAGCTGAAGTTTTCTCTCTCTATATTATCGGCGTATTCTTGTGAGTATTTTGAGTATACTTTGAGTATTGCTATACGGTGCAAGTTCAAGTCATGCTTTATATCGGTGTTTCATTTAAATCTTAATCTTTCGAGGTAAGAGATATTATTTTTTTCGTAATGATATTATTTCTTGATATCATTATCTTTGAAATATTGATCTGAAGTTTTTATCAAATTTGGAACTTTTTCATGTATCGGGGTTATTTATTCATGAGTTCTTATTCACGAGTTCTTATTCACGAGTTCTTATTCACGAGTTCTTATTCATGATTCTATTAAGTACTATTCGTGAGCGTGAAGATGTTTTTGTGGAATTTCTATCTTTTGGTGTCGAAAGTTCTTATTCACGTATCTCGGCACTATTCACGTATCGACTTTATTCGCGTATTGGACTATTCATAGAAAAATAAAATTTCTTCTTTTTCGTCCAAAATATCTATTACGGATACTAGCTTTGATTGTATCCATGTTTTGATCATTCTTGAATTTTACACCACTATGATTATTTTTGAGGTATTTTTGGACATGGATAAAACCAAGTCGAATTCTTAATCCTTAATCCTTGTCATTTTGTTTCTTTGGATTCGTTTCTTTAAAAATATTTTTCATCATCCTCGGTCTTAAATGATGATATTATGGAATATCTTTGGCTTGTAGTGCAAAGATGAATGATTTCTTAAGAATATCTTTGGCTTTGTAGTGCAAAAGATGAATGATTCTGAAGAATATCTTTTGGCGTAGTGCAAAGATGAGCAGGTGTTTAAATGAACATGACCCGGTGATGAATATCTTTTGGCTGTAGTGCAAAGATGAATATTTGATTCGGATGTATATTGATTGATGTTACGGAGGATAAAAGATGAGCGATGAACTTTTAAATTCATACATAGAAGATAGTAGTTTGCATTCTCTACTTAACTCTTCAATGAATTATTATTTCATTGCGAATATTGATTTAAAATTTGTTGTCTATTGTATTCTATTAGATTTTTCCTGTTGAAGACTAACGATAATTTGTTGTATATTATCTTAGTCATAATATTCTTTCTTGAGCTAGTTGAGCTCACCCTTTTCCTTTTGTTCCATTTTTCTCGGGAGGCGAGAATATAGCGAGTATGAGTGGGGTATGGAATGAAGGTTCTAGAGAGAGTTGTTTAGTAGTCCTCACCATTTTGTAAAATAATGTATCGATAAATGTGATGAGGATTTATTTGAGTATAGATATTATGCAGAAGATAATATTTGTATTTAAACTCACAGCTTTCTTTGTTGTAATAATAAAGTTTTCTTGTTTTGTAATAATAAAGTTGTGGGTGATGTATTTACGTGCCGAGTTAGTATGATTGTGAGCTCGAATGGGTGATGTATATGCAAAGCTATTTTAGGGGCGTCGCGGTTCGTATCGAGCTTAGGGATATGATCGAGCTAGCGATATGATCTTTTGGGGAGATCGGGGAATAGAAACTAGGAGGGGAGGCGAGTAAATCCTTCGCTAGTGTGTGTCTACTAAGCTTATTTGTTAGTTGGTCGGTATATAGGGATATTATGTGATATATTGATTTTCTTAATTAACCCTTGTTTTATGGCGGTATTTGAGAATGTCATTGAGAATACTAACAATGGAAATGAGGCCAGTGGAGGCTTTGTCTTTCACCAAGCGAGGAGAAGCGTCTGCAGGTGGCAATGTTCCTCTGTGAACAACACCATTGAAGCGAGATGATGAGCGAGGGGATGTTTAGAAGTTTTTGCGATTCATGCAAAAAATCAGACGAGGAGACTTCGTGTTCAAAATCGAGGAGAAATGATAGCAATTCACGGGTTATCTGACAAGCGATTCGAAAAGTTGGGACCACGAATTTAAGGAAGAAAGCGGATCGATCATGGCGGAAACATGGGTCAAGCAAATTACCAAGATATTCGATGTCTTGGGATGCGTGGGAGAACGAAGGTTCCATTCGCCACCTTTATGTTTCCGTGGCAAGGCGAGACTCTTGGTGAGATGCGTGAAGCGTACCCATCCGTACCCTTTTCGGCATATCTTGGGAGGCGTTTGAAGCTATTTAATGACAAATACTTTCACGAAAGTGTTCGTCGTATGAAGGAAGTGGAGTTTATTAGGTTAGAAGCAAAACAACATGGCGGTGTCTCGATGCGAGGCAAAGTTTGCGAGTTATCGAGGTTTGCACCTCATTTGGTGGAGAATGAGGAGCGTATGCGCGGATGTTTCTTAGAGGTTTGAAACCCGGCATCGTCGATATCTCATTTCTCATAAACTTTTCTCTATTCGGATGTTTATAGAGGGCTCAATTATTAGGCGAGATACTTGATACGGTCATTTGAGGACCCTGACCGAGGATCGTACCGGAGATAGCGATCAAGCAGAATAATGATAACCGGCGGAGAAAGAAAGCAGACGGACAAAAATGGTTACCACTCTGGTGGTAATCATGGCCGTGAAAAAGAAGAAGCGAGTCGGGAGGAGATTTTAAAGAGGAGATTTAACAACGACCCGTATGAAGGCAGCGGTCTTGCGTGAAAATGGTTTTAAAGGAGGAGAACGACCACCGGTCATATCTACAAATCACGGAAAAGAGGACATATCGGTCCAAAGCGCCCACGATTCAAGGTATGTTATAGTTGTGGAAAGGAAGGACATATCGCTTTCGAGATTATGCGATAGCGAAACCTAGTTCAATGAGGACGGTGACTCGAAAAATATCCCGAGAAAAGTCAAAGTCAAGCGATTCGGGAAGAAGCGTTTGTTGTATTTGGTCATAATCGAGAACCAAACGAGGTGATCACGGGTAAGCTATTTATAAATTCTTGCGAAGTTTATACCTTACTTGATCTAGGTCTTTACCCATTCATTTATCTCTCTGCATGTGCTCAGCGTTTAAACTTGACTCAGGAGAAATTAGACTTTGACTATCTGTGGAAACTCCGTTAGGAGAAACTTTCATCACATCCTTTGTTTATAAATCTTGTTTGATTCAAGTTGGCACCATCACCTTACACATTGACCTTATCTCTTTAAAGATACTTGCTTTTGATGTGATTTTAGGGATTGATTGGTTAACTACTCATCATGCCAAAATTGATTGTTTTTGTAAGGTTGTTAGTTTTCATATTCTAACCAACTTTGTTATGCGAATTCAAGCAACTAAACCATTAAAATCAATCATTGTCATATCTAATCATAAAGCTATTCGTTTATTAAAAAGCGGATGTCAAGCTTTCTTAGCCCATGTTATGGATTTGAATAAAGACACGTCAAATTTGAATAATATTCTGTTGTTATTGACTTTCACGGCGTATTTCGAAGAACTTCCGGTCTACCCCGAGCGTGAAGTTGAATTCTTTATTGATCTTGAACTTTGGTACAAAGCCCATTTCTAAAACCCCATATCGAATGGCTCTATTGAACTTCGGGAGTTAAAGGTCACTACTGAGGAATTGTTGGACATCGGGTTTCATTAAATCTAGTACATCTCCTTGGGGTGCTCTGTTTTATTTGTAAAGAAGAAAGAGCGGGAGTATGCGACTTTTGTATTGACTATCGGGGAATTGAACCATGTCACCATCAAGAATAGGTATCCTCTACCTCGTATTGATGACTTGTTTGACCGATTCTGAGGGCACAATTCTTTTCAAAAATCGATCTTCGATTACGGATATCATCATTTGAAGATTAGGCGAGGATATTCCAAAGGCGCGCTTTAGAACTCGGTATGGGCATTATGAATTCTTAGTCATGTCTTTCGGACTAACTAATGCTCCTGCTGACTTTCATGGATATGATGAGCCAAGTATTGAGGAATATTTGGATCGATTTGTTGTTGTCTTTATTGATGACATCCTTATATATTCAAAAGTCGTGAAGATCATGAGCACCATTTGAAATTTGGTACTCAAAGGCTTCGTGAAAACAAACTATATGCCAAATTGAAGAAATGCGAGTTACGGCGAGGAAGTAGCATTCCTTGGGCGCGTGGTGTCGAAACATGGAGTATCAAGTGGACCGGCGAAGATTGAAGCAATCTGAAGTTGGGAACAATAGAAGTCGGTGGTCAAAAATGCGTAGCTTTTGGGCTAAATTTGGTTATTATCGGAGATTCGTGGAAGGGTTTTCTCGAATCGCTACTCCATTAACTCAACTAACTCGGAAGGATACAAAATTCGTTTGGGGCGAAGAATGCGAGAAAAGTTTCAAGAGCTTAAAAGGAGACTTATTTGGACTGTTCTAACAATACCATCTGGTTGGGATGGATTTGTTATCTCTGATGATGCTTGAGCGCAAAGGGTTAGGATGTGTTCTCATGCAGCGTGGGAAAGTCATAGCTTTATGCCTCGCGACAACTTAAAAGTATGAGGAGGAATTATCCTACTCATGATCTAGAGTTAGCGGCCCGATCGTTCGTATTTAAAGATATGGAGGCACTTATCTATATGGGGAGAAAGTGGAGATATATTGGACCATAAAAGCTTTAAATATTTCTTCACTCAAAAAGAACTCGACATGCGGCGTGACGTTGGCTCGAACTATTGAAAGACTACGACCACACTATTGATACCATCACGGAAAAGCGAGCGTGGTGGCGACGCGTTGAGTAGAAGATCATATGCGAGGAGCGAGTGCGATGATGTCAAGTATATCGCATAGAGCCAACTTTAATAGAAAAAGTTAAGGTTGCTCGAGCCGGCGGGCCGGAGCTTATGCGTATGAAGAAGAAAGTACAAGAAGGAGCTATTAGGAGCGAGAATTGATGAAGAAGGAATACTTGAGTCCACTCTAGACTTTGTGTTCCTAACGACTACGATTTGAAGTACAAGATTATGATGGAGGCACACAATACACCATTTGCAATCCATCACGGAAGTACTAAAATGTATCGTGATCTTGACATACATTTTGGTGGAACAATATGAAGAGAGATTGCAAAGTTTATCTCGATGTGTTTAACTTGTCGGCGTGTAAAAGCGGAGCATCGGTACCTAAGGGTCCGTTGCAACCACTTGAGATTACGAAATGGAAGTGGGAACACATTACCATGGATTTCGTTACGGGTCTTCCTACGGTTTCTCAAGGCATCAATGCTATTTGGGTTATTGTTGATAGATTAACCAAGTCTACGCTCATTTCTTTGCCGTCACGGAGACTTATTCCTTGAGCGTCTTGCTAGTATATGCGTGAATGAGATTGTGAGGTTGCATGGCATACTGTATCCATAGTTTGGATCGTGACCCAAGATTCACCTCAAGATTTTGGGTTAGCTTGCAAAAAGCTATGAGCGCGGATTTGCGATTTAGTTGGCATACCATCCCCCAAGCAGACGAGACAATCGAGAGAGGACTATTCAAACTCTTGAAGATTTATTAAGACTACTGTGTCCTAGACTTCAAGAGGCGGTTGGGATAAGTATTTACCATTGGTGGAATTCTCCTACAACAACAGATTATCGAGGCAAGTATAGGTGTGGCTCCATTGAAGCATTATATGGGCCGAAAATGTCGTTTCTCGATATGTTGGGATGAGGTGGGTGAAGCAACATTGTTGGGACCCGAGTTAATACGTATGACTACGAAAAGATCCAAATGATTCGACAAGCGTATACAAAGCGGCACAAGATCGACAAAAGAGTTATGCGGATCTTCATCGAAAGGGCGTGGAATTTAGTGTGAGGGGATCATGTATTGTTGCGAGTTGCTCCGTGGAAGGGAGTTACAAGATTTGGGAAGAGGAAAGCTCGATCCACGATTTATTGGTCCATTTCAAATTCTTGGCCGAAGTAGGAAATGTAGCCTATAGACTTGCGTTACCTCCAAGTATGTCTCGTGTTTATAATGTGTTTCACATATCGGTACTTTCGTAAATATGTGAAAGACCCGAACCACGTTATAGAGTTAGAAGCAGGACGAGATAGTAGAAGACTTAGCGATGATGAGGAGGTACTGTCAAGATTTTGGATAGGAAGGAGCATGTCTGCAGCCATGAAAGGTCATACCACAAGTTAAAGTTTTGTGGAGGAATCATCTTTATAGAGAAATGACACGGGAATTGGAAAGCGGAAATGAAAGCGAGGTATCCTCACCTTTTGAAACACACAGTATCGTACGTCGATTTCGAGGACGAAATTTCATAAGGAGGGAGGTTGTAAGACCCCAACTTATTATTAATGAAATTTAATTTTCTCTATTTATTATTTTGAAATAGTAAGGGTTGATTTGATTAATGTGGATAGTTAGGGTTAAATCATGCAAATATTTCAAAATAAGCAGTGGTTATAAAATATTCATTGTTGTCGGGGAATATTCGTTTTTGTGGAATATTTGCTTGTCGGGGAATATTAAATGTGTGGCCTTGACCATGTATGGGCCCATGAAAGCGATTGGATGAAGAAAGCGACAAATATAAGTTATTTAAAAATAGCGGCGTAGTTATTCTGAATTATCTTATTGGAATACCGGTGGTTAAAAAACAAGAATACGCGTTGTTGCATGCGTATGGTATTGCATATTACACCAATTATTGAAGGCACTACTCAATAATGGTTACGATAATTCTTATTCGATATTTTATTGAGTTAATAATTCTTTGCGTTGATATTTTATATTATTTGTTGTTTGATAATTGTCATTACGATTATTTTTCATTATCGAAGCAATAATTCATATTATCTGAATAATATTATTAGATAACATTATTGGTAATGTCTAGAAAGTTACATCTAAGGAGAGGTTTGGTCACTAATTATGGCGCCCGATGAAGAAATTCTTATTGGAAAGCCCCTCTTTCTCAGGAGGCTATTTGGTTGTCAATATTGTGATTACGTAATATTATTTGTGAATAATTAATTATTGATTCATATGATGAGAAAAATATTGATTTTATGTGGATATAGATGGAGAAAATTTTATAGTGACAATTGTTGAAAATTAAAATTTTATCTTTTTACGATAAAATAATTCATTTAAATATATTATTATATTTTAATAATATAATAATGGTGATATTTTACAAATGAATGTGGGATATATGAGTATCGAGGAGGAAAAGTATTTTTGTTGCAATAAATGTTTAAAACATGTTAAACATGTAAATTGGACCCCATTTATTGATTTGAAATTTGATTATAGCTTTGTAAAATCGCTTCGTTTATGGATTTGATTCGATTTCATTTGGAATTTGGAAAAACTTTCTTCGCAAAGTTGTAGAGAATTGAATTTCCTATAAAACGCTGTGAGATTCAAATTTTACGATGAAAGGGCTATTAATTATGAATTTTTGAAGCTCGAAGTTACGAAATAATTAATTTTTGGAAGTTTTAATTGTTTTATTTAAGAAAAACGTTTTTGCAATCCCACATGTGATACAAATGTGCTGAATTCAGTTGGTCTAAGGTGGGCTTGAATTTGTTTAATTATATTATTATTTTATTAAATTTTACGCTTTGGTGTTCAAGATTTTCTATAAATAGGGTCTTGGGTTAGAATTGAAAATCACACGTAAAGCGAAGTTTTCTCTCTCTATATTATCGGCGTATTCTTGTGAGTATTTTGAGTATACTTTGAGTATTGCTATACTATTGCAAGTTCAAGTCATAGCCTTTATATCCGGTGTTTCAATTAGAAATCTTGTCTTTCGAGGTAAGGGATATATTTTTTTTCGTAATGATATTATTTCTTCAATATCATTATCTTTGAAATATTGATCTGAAGTTTTTATCAAATTTGGAACTTTTTTCGGGTTACTATTCATGGGTTACTATTCATGAGTTCTTATTCACGATTCTTATTCACGAGTTCTTATTCACGAGTTCTTATTAAGTATTAAGCGTGAAGATGTTTTTTGTGGAATTTCTATCTTTTGGTGTCGAGATTCTTATTCACGATATCTCGGCACTTTATTCACGATATCTGACACTATTCACGATATCAAGCACTATTCAATAGAAAAATAAAATTTCTTCTTTTCGTCCAAAATATCTATTACGGATACTAGCTTTGATTGTATCCATGTTTTGATCATTCTTGAATTTTACACCACTATGATTATTTTTGAGGTATTGTTGGACATGGATAAAACCAATCTGAATTCTTAATCCTTAATCCTTGTCATTTTGTTTCTTTGGATTCGTTTCTTTAAAAATATTTTCATCATCCTCGGTCTTAAATGATGATATTATGGAATATCTTTGGCTGTAGTAGTCAAAGATGAATGATTTCTTAAGAATATCTTTGGTTTGTAGTGCAAAGATGAATGATTCTGAAGAATATCTTTGGCCCGTAGTGCAAAAAGATGAGCAGTGTTTAAATGAACATGATTAGTGATGAATATCTTTGGCTGTAGTGCAAAGATGAATATTTGATTCGGATGTATATTGATTGATGTTACGAGGATAAAATGAGCGATGAACTTTTAAATTCATACATAGAAGATAGTAGTTTGCATTCTCTACTTAACTCTTCTAATGAATTATTGTTTTCATTGCGAATATTGATTTAAAATTTGTTGTCTATTGTATTCTATTAGATTTTTCCTGTTGAAGACTAACGATAATTTGTTGTATATTATCTTAGTCATAATATTCTTTCTTGAGCTAGTTAAGCTCACCCTTTTCCTTTTTGTTCCATTTTTCTAAGGAGGCGAGAATATAAGCGAGATGCAGTGAGGGTATGGAATGAAGGTTCTAGAGAGAGTTGTTTAGTAGTCCTCACCATTTTTGTAAAATAATGTATCAATAAATGTGATGAGGATTTATTTGAGTATAGATATTATGCAGAAGATAATATTTGTATTTAAACTCACGAGTTTTCTTGTTGTAATAATAAAGTTGTAGTTGTTTACATACCATGTATTGACAACTCGGAATGGGTGATGTATAACTATTTTGGGGCGTCACACGCCATCGCATGATACTCTATATATGGAGTCAACCCGGTGAGTTGGTTCATCAATGCACATCACCGATTCATGATGGACACCAGGATGCTTTGCAAAAATTTCTAAGTAAACCGACTCATCAAAGACGTTAACATCCGTAGTGGCTAATTTGGAGAAAGTGCATCAACAATTGAATTGTTATTACGCTCGACCCCTCAAACTCGTAGGATTGGAAATGTTGAAGTTGTTCTTCAATTCTGCTTAGATATTTGATCATTTTTGGGCCTCGAGCCAGATTCCCGTAAAGTTGCTTAACGACTAAATCGAGAATCATCAAGATGATTATTCTTCAGACTTCAAGACTCTTTGTCATTCGTAACTCGCAAGTACCGCCTCATACTCAAATTTTCGTTGTTTGTCGCTTTGAGCTGAAATCGATGACTGTTGCACCTTGAATCCTCCGGATTTGTAAGAATAATCCTCGCCCACCGACGTCTGTGGTAGAAGACCCATCTGCATCAAAGGCGTCCACGAACTCGCTTCATTGAAGAATCGTGAATCGCTCTGTCCGATCCTTGAACCGCCACAACTTCATCGACTAAAACGAGCATTCAACTACAAAATCGCCCGAGGCTTGCCCTTTGATGGCGGTTCGGGGATGATATTCCATGAAAATTGGGACAACTCCATCGTCCACGCAATTTAATCTCCCCGATACCTCGGGTTTGCCCATAATCTTCTTCAAAGGTCGATTCAGATATACTATTACCAATCTACCACGGAAGTATTGCCTAAGCTTTCGACTAGCAGAGTTATTAAAGCAAAACAAACTTTTCAATGTTCGAGTACCTTGTTTCAAAGATCCCAAGGATATGGCTTACATAATAAACCGGTGTCTTTACTTTTCAACTTCACGCACCAAAACCGCTCCTACCGCCAACGAACTAGCCGCTAAGTACAAATATAGGGGTTCAAAGAGAGAGCGGGTTTCACCAACAAAGGTGCCAAGATAGGTAGGACTTGATGCTCTGGAAGGCCTCCTCACACTCAAGTCCATTGAAACGTCTTTACATTCTTCTACCCTTTCAATGTATCAAAAAAGCAGTAAACATCTTTCTGCCGACTTGGACATGAACCTCCTTAAAGCTGCAATCCTTCCAGTTAGACGTTGAACATCTTTAAATGACTGAGGAGTCTTCATGTTCAGGATAGCTTGAATCATCTCTAGATTGGCTTCAATTCCTCTCTGACTGACAAGATAACCCAGAAATTTGCCAGCCCCTAGACCGAAGGTGCACTTAGTGGGGTTCAATCTCAAATTGTGATGACGAATTGTCTGAAAGCATTCTTCTAAATCATCCAGATGTTTATGCACCAACATGCTTTTGAAAATCATGTCGTCCACGTACACCTCCACATTCTTGCCCAGCTGATATCTGAAGACATGGTTCATCATCCTCTGGTATGTGGCTCCGGAATTGATGAGGCCGAAAGTCATTTTCTTATAGGCATATACTGAACGATGCGTAATGAACGCCGTCTTTGGTATATCCTCTTTACACATAGAAATTTGATGATATCCAGAGAACGCGTCCATGAAACTTAACAAAGCATACCTCGAAGTGGCATCGATGAGTTGGTCGATGTGGGGTAGCGGGTAGAAATCCTTCGGACAAGCTTTATTTAGGTCGATGTAGTAGTCAATGCGACTCGCCATTTACCATTTTGCTTGGGACCAAAGACCACATTCGCCATCCATTGTGGGTAGTCGATCTCAAAGATGAAGTCACCGCCAATGACTTTGCAATCTCTTCATCAATGATTCGTTTGACGTTCAGTGCGAAAATCCTCCTCTTCTCGTCGAATTTGGATTCTTTCGACGGGTCCACCTCCAACCGATGCTCGGCGATATCCCTACTTACTCCGGCATATCCACGAGGTTCCCATGTAAAATGTCAACATAGCATTGCAGGGAGCTCCAGCGAGGTTCGTCCGGAGAGGTTCGGCGGAACCGAACCTATTTTCATCGTCTTGTTCTCTTTGCCCGGGATGAGCTCTATCTCCTCCATTTCTTCAGCCGGCATGACCAACGGTTCGGAACTACTCTCTCGTGAAGGGTTCGATCTCTATCGTCATGGTTTGCTTCTGCTTCGATACTCCCACTCCGAAGTGATCACACGTTCTATAACACCTTTCTAGCCAAATCCAAATCCCTTTCACCTCGCCAACCCCACGAGTAGTAGGAAATTTGATTTTGAAATGAGGAATAGAGGTCACGACTTGCAAAGCAATTAAAGTAGGCCTTCCCAAAATAGCATTATAAGCAGAATCTACATGCACAACATAAAATTTGCAAATAATTTCTACCTATTGGGGCCGTTCCAAGACGATTTAGTAGTTCAATGGTTCCACCACCTTGACCGGTCGTTATTAAAACCATATAAAGGAGCCTCTCGTCCCATCTCCATCTTTCGCCCGTCAGGTGCATCCTCCGATAAGCGTGGGCATACAAAATATCTCTGAAGACCCATTATCTACCATCATCCGCTTCATATCCACCGAACCCACTTCATGCGATCAAGACCAATGATCCTAAATGCGGTTCGATGACTTCAAGGGTAATCTTCATCAAGATAAAGGAGATTTCAGAGTACTGAATAAGGTCTGTCGGGTACCGGAGGGTACCCCTTGGCGACACGACCGAATCCAAGTAACTTCGCCGCTTCTTTCCAACGAAGTTTGCGGAAGTACCCCCAGTGATGACATCTACCACGTGCCTTCGCAGGTCGTTTCAGAGTGGCAACGCCATCGAATCTGGTTGATCTCTGCTGAACAGCCCTCTATCATCTTTGTTGATTAGTTCCGCGTACCACATAATGAATTAAAGCCCCACCTTGTACCTTTCTTTCAATAAAGTCCTTCAAACTAGCACAGTCGTTCGTATCATGACCCGAAGCTTGATGATAATCACAATACTTGCGAGAATTCCCTTTCCCGGGCTTAATGTTATCTCGAGGTGGCTCAAGATAGGTTGATTTTAATTTGATCCAAGATAACAACCCCTGTTTGTGTTGAGTCTTTGTGTACGTCCCTATTCACTCTCGAAATTTGGAGCGAACTGGACGTCCTCCACCCATCTCAATTGTTATATTTCTTGACCCGCTTTCCAGTAGCGGTCTTTATTCCTTCATTCTTTTTACGGTCTCTATCGGTTACATCCGTCATCTCTCCTTAAGCGATTCGAAGAAGGACGTTTGAGGTCATCCATGGCTTCCTTTACCATGATATAGCCTTGACTTTGTCGAAGGCTTATTGAGACTCTTGGTGATGAAACATTAACTTCTTCACCAACTTCTCGATTTGACCGGATCTAACCCATTCTCAAACAAATCCAACGGCTTGTAGATCGTTCGTGTCTCATCACTTGGTGGATCGCTTCACTTGAATCGCTTCACATATCGCCCAAAGACTCATTCGAAAACTGTCGAACTCGAGCCAACGAACCGATTGGTTTTCCCCTTCTTTGTTGCTCCCCGAAGCGAAAGCATGAAATTTTCTTGCATATATGTCTCGCCCAAGATGAAATTGAATCGAGGGCAAAGTCCCCATCCACTCTGGGACATCCTTTCCGAGTGTTATGACAAAAGTATGACACTTAGCAAAGATCATTAAAGTCATAATAATCCATCGATTCGGTCGAACGCTCGACCGTGGTCATAGGGATCCCCGATCCATCATAACTCTCGATACGGGCAACTTCTTGGTGGGGTCGACTTTTTCTTTAAGAATCTCCGCGGAAAAAGGGATGCCTTCTTTCAAAGTATCCTTCGTTTTTTGTACTTCTGCCAAGCTACTTAGAAGTTCTTTTAACTCTTTAACCAGATACTCCACACCTTACGGTTGAGATGATGCTTCTTTTTAGGTGACTCCTTCCTCCTCCGCGAGTAGGCCGATTTTTCTACAATAGAGCCTTCAACTCTGAAGGGCTTTTACGATGACGAAAGTGTCCACAGTGGTGGTGTACCCTCGATGAGATTTCTGGAGTACGATCTCTAGATATACTTCGTCTCCGAGCTCGGGCACTATGGGTAGAATGTGCAACAATAAGAGCTTTCTTTGTGGTCTCGTGAGTGTGATCTCCGGATCGACCTCTTCGTTCTCTCCGACCTTGCTCCTTAGAATCGGCGGGGTGATGTACCTCTTCGATCTTTGAGGAGTAGGGCTTGGGATCTTCTTCTTTCTCGAGTTCTACCGAGACTCTCGTCCCGAATGAACAGTTCTTTCCTACTTTGTCCTTCCTTCTTCTTGGATTTGATTATAACCGAGCTCTTCGTCTCTCAACTCGCCATCCGCCATCTCGCTCGTTATATCCTGTCGTTGTTTCACGAAAGTACTTCCATAGCTCTATCGCCTTCATCCGCCATCTTAGCTGATCGTGAAGCTTTTTCGTCTTGGTCCTCTTGGTATCGAGTTCAGCGAAGTGCCTTCTACCCGCTTTAAATAGTGGCGAATGACGCTTTCTCCGTCGGGAAGACTAGCCTACGTTTAGCCTTGCCCACCGCCTTGATCGAAAATCTTGGTGTGATCGTTTGATGATTTGTCTTAGCATGAACACTTATCACGGTCCCAAACGATCCTCGTGAGACACTTTCGTGGTGTCGACGACCGCGACCCTCGGTTGCTTCTTAGGTGTAGGTGTTCTACTCTTTACCATGAATATTGATGTAGAAACAAACACGATCTGTGATTGAAAATACTCGGGACACACTAGAACTCAACTCCTTCTAACAGGCCAATGTTAATATTTAAGATCTTTCTCCACGTCCCAATCACCAAGACGTGTCCGATATCCCCTGCGATTCAACAAGTCAACACCAAAAGCTTCGATTACCGACCGGTTTGGGATAGCTCGGCGTGAGAGTCGATGTCGGCGATCACAAGGTCAACAATGGAGAGAAAAATAATGTCTAATGTCCGAGAGAGAATAATAATATGAATGTGTGTGTTATTTACCTTCTTATGTGATCTTAGCCCCATACATACTCGATCCGGTTGCCATCGTGCCACTCATCATTTCTCGACACCTTTTCTCCCACTTCCCATTATTTCGGTAGAAAGTATCGCACTTACTTCCACTCGCTGCTAGCATTTGTTCACATCACGGCCATCATCCGAGTCCCATCCTCATTAATGCCATGCAGAAGGTGGCGAACATACGAATCAACTATCACTTGGTATAATGATTACTTAATCAAAATTGGATTAAGTGACAATTTGTATAATGGGCCAATTCAACGACTAAGCCCAAATAACGGAAAATGACCTAAAACGAACCGGATCCAACCGAAAGGACCCAACGAAATAATCAAGTAATTGGACCCAAATTATTCTGGACCAATCAGACAAGAAAGTAATATAATCCAAGGGAGGGCCCATTAAGCCCTGCTACTAATATGAAAAAAAGGATTATGACCCAACAAATTTTACATAAATTAGAAAAAAAAAAAGGAAGAAAACATAGAAATAAAGAAAATTGAGTTGTGACTTCACATTAACTTTTACATTTCACAAAATGATTCGTATTTTATTATTTTAAAATGAATTTACAAGATTCTGATTAAGAATTCTGATAACTTATTTAATTTTAGCTTATTTATCTGAACAAATACTAATGATTACAATAGGTGTTATATTTAAATTTATATAAATCACATAAATTTTATAAATTGATTGTCGAGATTTGATTTATCATTCTTCTTTTTATTTAAAAATAATTTATATGTTAATTAATTTCATGTCGAGTTTGGATAACAATTGACATGTAAGGAATAAATAGCAATAATTCGTATGGCATAATAAATGTATATTACAATTTACAGATAACAAAAGTAATTTTTTTTAATTTTGGCGGTGGGGTTGGAGAGAGATCAGGAGAGGGGGCAAGAGTTTGTCATTGGATTTTCCGACCGTTGCATGGAATTTTGAATATTTTCCCTATTTTAGGCCAAGTCCCCCTGGATATTGAAATCCATAAATCTTGAAATTGGCCTTCTATATCTGGCAAACACTAATAAATACAGGGCTAAAAATGTAAAAGTGATAGTCCCTTATAAATAAATCCGGAAATCTAGCTTGTGTAATTGCGTGGCGAATAGTACTAGGGGGCAAAAGCCAAAAGCTCAATTCAAGTAGGAGACAAAATCTCCATTCTCGAGGCGCTTTTATAAGTGTTTAAAATTATACTACTACTCAAATTGCACACTCTTCGGGAGGGGAGAGGAGGGAGAGGAGGGAGGGAGAGAGAGAGAGAGAGAGAGAGACGGCCGATTCCACCATTGGCGTTGTCTCTGCTTGTCACTAGTTCTACTTCAGTCGAATTGGAATTAGAGGAAAAAGAAGTAGAAGAAGACACATTATTTGTTAAGGTATATATATGTATATATGTTTGTTGATCTTAGACGGGGGAGAGAAAGTATTCTTTCATTCATATGTTGTCGGCTTCGTAGGAGTTAGGGCTACAAGTCTTCATTTTTCGAATTACTCTTCCGTTTTTCTGGCGCTTCTGTGTTATTGACCAAAATACCCCTCTTTTTCCATGGAATTTTGTTGTGTGGTATTGTAGATTTTTTTTTGATTTGGGGATACTTTAGGGATGAGGTTTATTTACTCTTATGTTTGTGGTTTTGCAGTAATGTTTATTGTATTGTGATTTTGGATTTGTTCATTTTTTCTTGTGTGATTGTTGGAACATTAACGGATGATGGGTGGTAGGAAAAAGAAGATGGTGGAGGTCAAGAACAAGTGGTGGTGGGTTGAGAGTCACAACAACACTATCAAACCAACACGATCCCCATGGCTTCAATCTATCCTTTCAGGTATTATATATATATATATATATATATATATATATATATATATATATATATATATATATATACACACACACACCCCATTAATATATTAAACACCTCCTTTTATCATATCTTGATTGTGTTATTACTGTTGGGGCTTGTTTTAGTTTTATTGTGCTTATTTTTCATGCTAGCAATTTGGGGTATGAACCACTAGAGATGTGTTAAGTGAACTTCAGGCATAGACTTGGTAGTGAGTAGTAACGAAAACTAAATTCATTCAGCTGAACTTCAGCTTATCTTGATTTGGTTGACTTGCTTAGATTCTGTTTTTTGGGAAAAACTACTAGTAGCTTTTTCTTTGTTGTAAGTTCCAAAGGAAATAATCAACCACAGAAAATTGCTTCTATGTCATTAGGTCAATATATAGCATGGTTCTGGTAATTAATTAACTGTGAGAATTGCTGTGGCCATACCAAGTGATCAAAGGAGGAAACTTTTTTATGGTTATGAAGTTCAATTTGAAAAAAGAAAAGTGAGAGAGAGAAATCTAGATGAATTTATAAAAGAAAGAAAGGATATGTGAATTTAAAAGAGATGATTATTATTCAATCGGACTATCGATATACTATAACATTAATGTTTGGTATGTAAACTTCTTATATTACAATCTGTATGGGAGCAATGTGGGGTTTGGAACTCAAATTTTAAATTTGGAACCTCAAGAAAAAGTAAAAGAAAAAGAAAGGGAATGAGACAAAATGAAAAAGGGTAGAAAGTAAAAGAAAAAAGAAGGAAACGAAGTGTTGTAAATTATGTTTCATCATAATACTGGGTAGTACAGGGTTACCTCTGAAACTAGAGATACACCATTATTAAACATATAAGAGGTGTCTAAGTAGTAAATGGTGTCACAAGCAGTAGCCTGTACTTCTTTTAAAAGCACCAAGTGTAGTCAATGACATTAACCCATTTAAGTGGAACACCAATACATAAATTGGCCCTTATATGTTGTCTTGGATCGGACAATACATGTTGTTTGAGGATAGGCCCACAACTTTTTGATGTTACCAAAAATTTACATGCAGTACTGCTAATATAACCGTTGCACGTATAAAACTTGGCAATATGATAAATTTATGCTGGTGGAGGGGTCCTCAAGCATTATGAAGTGGTGGACTAGAAATTGAGTCTGAAGCTCTGGAAATGATTAGGGGATCAGAGGACCTCTTTCCAACTCTATGTAGAGTAGGTAGAGTATTCCCATCTTATCTTCTTGGTATTGTTTCCCATTACAAACGAGAGTCAAAAAATAGAAGAAGTTATATCCTTGGTACTGTTTTTTAGAGGTGATTAATAACTAATTACCTTAAAAGGGGGATTATGGAAAGCTAACTGACTTAATGATTATTGGCTTTAAATGTTAATTGGTGTAATGATTAATTGCCATAGGTTGTGGTCCATCAGTACGTATTGTGCAAAGTTCGCATTCTAATGATAGTCATCAAAAGTTTTACGAACATCCTTTGTTTTAACACTATGAAGTATCTTTTAGTAGTCTAATAATGTACTGAACCCATATTAATCTAGTTTAAGTATCAAAAGTAGCTATCTTATGCAGAAAATGAGATTGATTTTATGAGAAAGACCAAAGGATGCTTTTGTCTTGTAAGTACTAATTCCTGCATGGGGCCTCGTCATTGATTCATCAAATATCTTGTCATGATAGTGCGTCCATATGTAACTTAATTAAACGGAGTGTCTACTTATGAAATTGCATATTATTAAGACCATATAAATTTATCAAACTTTTGCAACTAGCTACTTGTTTAACACTATTTGTAAAATTATTGACTGTTTTTCAGCTTTGGTAGGGTATATGAAACTTCTTCCTTTGTTTTCTTTTCTTCGTAAAAGTATGTACGATTAGTTACTCTTCTCTGAGTGGTTATGCAATTATTCATGCTATTTGACTACCAACCTTGGCAGATCTGGATGAAAAGACAAAGGCAATGCTAAAACTAATTGAAGAAGATGCAGATTCCTTTGCCCAACGTGCAGAGATGTATTATAAGAAGCGACCAGAGCTTATTACCATGGTTGAAGAATTTTATCGATCCCACCGTTCATTGGCTGAGCGATGTGATCAAGTCAAATCGGACTCTGGAAAACGCCTCTTAACCACATGGGCATCTTCTTTATCCTTCACTAAATATAGAGCTGACAAGTTAATGAGCTTCACTGAAAGATCCTATGACAGTTATTCTGAGACCTATGAGCCTGAGGAGTCTGGTGAGTCCGAGGTGGATGATCCAGAACAAGAGGAGGAATCCAAATTCAACCAAGTAGTGGAAGAAGAAGAAGAAGAAGTTTTGAGTGAGGTTGACAACTATCAAGTGGTGAAGCTGAAAGAAGAATTAGATAAACTCAAAGAAGAGAACAAACTACAACAGGAGCAGCTAATGCAGAAAGATGAGGAAAAAAAGGAAGCCATAAGACAACTCAGTTTTGCCGTGGACATGCTTAAGGAAGATAATGTGAAGCTCAGAAAGATGGTTGCTGCTAAAGGGACTCTTCCCAAGAAACAGAGCCCCCTTGAGTTCAACAAATTAAAGGAGGTGGTTTGGGGGAAATTGTTCAATAGGTCACCAAAACCGCAGACAAGTGCTGCTTGCTCTCTAGAACTAATTGCTAGCAAGTAATAAAGATACATTTTCTTATGTAGGTACGCCATTTGAACTTGGTAATATAAATATAATTCTCCCTAATTAAACTGCTGATTCATATTCTTTTTAGATGAATGTTGTGGTGTTTTGATCTAATAGCTAGTAAGTAGGTCGGTTTGCTTTTCCGGGTTCAAAATTATTCATTTTGTAAACAATGATTTTAATCTTGTTCCGTTTATTTATTCGTGATTTTCCTTGGAACATTTTCAGTTTGTGTATCCTGTTTATTAGTTAACTAACCTGCCTGCACTCTGTTTCTGTTCTTGGTTTGGCTGGCTTATTAGACCAGAAGACCAGAGCAATACATAATCAAGAAATAAAACTACAATCTGTCTTCTTTCTGAATCACCAAAATGTCTGCTAGAAAATAATGAATGACCTTGTGGTTGAATGAATACATCCATCCTCTCCTATCAAGACACAATACACCTCAATAAACATGAAAAATAGTTGTAACATATTATTATTATTATATACTTGAAAGAGTGAGAAAGTAAAAGTTGAATCCATAATAAATAATTGGAACTGTCCCGCCGCCAATAAATCATCGAACCCAAAAAGAGCTGCCTTAGCCAAAAACTGCCAGCAACCCCAGAAGTAGCATCATTGGGCTTAAAGACCCAAATGCATTGATACTGAATGCTGAGGAATCAGGCAAAAGCCCAGATGGTGAAAAAGCCTTGATGGGCCCAGGAGCAAACACTTCATCTGGGTTTGAAGGGCTTGGGCTGGAGGGAATGATGGGAAGTGTGGATTCAGCTGGAGAAGGAAACAGAGGAGTAATATCTGGAGAAAGAGTTGGGCTTGGAGATGATAGAGGAGGTTCAAATGGTAGGACTGCAGGGGCTGCTGAAATTACAGACATGGGTACTTGTGATGAAGCTAATGAAGCCATTGAAACCATTAACAATGTCAAGAGAGTAATTGACCATTTCGTAGCCATTAAATGTGTGTATATTTTAGAGAGCTAGAGAGAGAGAGAGAGAGAGAGAATGGAGGAGGAATATGGGAGTGAGTGATGATGGAATGATTGAGGGAGTTGAAAGAAAGAAATTGAGTAGCAGTGGAAAGAAGGGCTGGTGGGGTTGGAATGAGGGATGGCAAAAGGTAATTGGGGGGTGTGATTCTGATGGAAACAGCAGGCATATTAGCAAAGGGACAAAATTGATATTTTATTATTAGTATTTGATTGGTATTGGTATTGGTATTGGTATTAGTATTGGTATTGGTATTGTAGAAACACATGGTGATGAAACTGTTGATTGTGTCTTTTTCCCTACTGGTTGTTTCTTGTTAATAATTATTCACGGACATAGTCCGTGAAATTCACACCTTGTTTGTTTGCAAGTTTTTGGGGTAAAGACTGCCAAGGATTTTTAAGCAAGGAAATGAAAGGAAAGGAAAGGAAATGAAATGAAAGAAAATTTATTGTCCTTAGTTTTGTTTGTAAGTTTACTCAAGAAAGTGTCATTATGTTTACTAATCATTAGCTTTCCTATGGTTTTGAAGTTTCTAAAGAAGATTGGATCTCATTTTCTGGAACTTTCTTAACTAAAAAAACTTATAAACAAATCTTGTATAAATAATCTAAGAAGCAAAATGATTGACTAAAATAAAAGAAATTGGAGAGAATTACAACCTATTGACTTTTACTCCAATCTTCTTGATCAACTAAAGTGCTTATAAGTTGGGCTTAAACAAGACTTGAACACCAACCTCTCACTATATGAAGAAGATTATGTTTTTTTGTTGCACCAATCGCAATGTTTTTTTTTATTTGGCTAATTTGAAATTTAAATGTTTTCTTGAAAAGCATAAAAAAAAAATCAATCAAATGCGACATTCTCATTTTCAAGAACCTTTGACGCTGCTGGCAAATTTAACAATTTCACTTGCTTGAATCTTGTTCAATCCATAAACACGTGCAAAACCATCTCCAATTGAGACCACTCGACCGATCCCATCCACTTGAAATTTCAATTTTTCTTCATCCTAGCAATAATCGAATGGAAACAATTAAAGCTGGATGAGTATTCCAAGCAAACAAGAGTATGTTATGTTGAAACTTTTGTGTGTTTTTTGTAAAAGTCTGTAACGAGCCCAAAATACTTGTCCTGATGTTGAATTTGGGCTCTAAACGAAGCAGTAGGCCAATTTAGCTCCTCCAATATGATTGGGTTTCACTGCCTCTTTGAAAATTGGGTAAAACGTTAATTATAAGAAAATCCCATATTTGAAGATTTTATAAGAAGTTAATTATAAGAAAATCCCATATTTGAAAATTCAATTACATATGAATATTGAATAGACGAATAATTATATATATATATATATACACACACACAAAGGGATTAGGTTTTTTTATATTACATATATAAATTTAATTTCTAAAGAAAGGTCATGTTACTCTTTCACAAGAAAAATTAATTTAAGGCTGATGGTATCCAGAAAAAAAATCAAGAAAAGAAAGGGGAATATATTATAAGAAAATCCCATATTTGAAAATTCAATTATACGAGTATTTTTTTAAGCACGTGGAATATATTTTTTAATACACATTTCAGGACGAATTAAATGGAGTACTATAAATAACAACCTACTTCTCGTTATATATATATTCTAGCAATAGATCGTGTCTCTAAGCATTATAGACTGTGTCTCTCAAGCATTATGGATAATAGATTTATCTTAAATTTTAGATCATCAGAGATAATTTATTAAAATGGTGCGAGAAATTAAATTTAAAATCAGTTGTATTTTATTAGATAGATATATAGTACTGATGTATAACATATATTTGTTATCACTATTAATAACGGACATCAATCGGATATTATTAGTTGATATTAGGTATCTCAGCGGATGTAACCTAACGTTCGCTACTAGAATTAATCTCGGTCATTGATTTTTATATTGAACGATAGAGATCGATAGTGCATGTCTATTTTTTATTCATAATAAATGGAGTATATGTTATGGATCATTCTCATATATATATATATATATATATATATATATATATATATATATATAGAGAGAGAGAGAGAGAGAGAGTATGTGAGTTTGTGAATACCCTACATGTCATGATATCCCTCCAGTTATCCCAAATATGTGCCAAAAAGAATTCTTGCAATATTTGGATGATTATGTTTCTCATTTTAACATTAACCCTTTATACCAAAGGTCAGTTGTGTTCGCAGTTTACGACGTAAACGCCAAGAAATGGCATGTATGTTAAGGCCAGCAATATTGCTACCTCCGGTAAGACCGAGGATTATTCCGGCAAGTGTTTGGTGGTGGCCACCGGAGAATTTGGTGATGCTTTTATGCCGGCAGTTGGAGGGTTAAGTAAGTTGTTTATGGGGCCGGGGATGTTACTATATTTAGTCCACTCAATACAAGTATATATATATATATATATATATATATATATATATATGGGGATCGAGAATAAACATATATGTGTTGGTTGTTGGGTGTGGGAGTTCGGGTATGGAGATTGCTTTGGATCTTGCCAATTGCCAACTGAGTGTTTATTAGTTTTGTTGGAAAAATAGGCATTCAGAATTTTGAAAAGTGGGCAATATTAATTTAATGGAATTTGGAAGTACTCCGCTAGGAGACATTTGGAATTGATCGAGGGTCTTGACTCTTGACTTGAAACCATTTGATTGAGAAATGATGAAAGAAACACATGAATTCCTACAAGAAAAGAAAAGTTTACTATAATTGCTTGCTTGGTAAAAAAGAAACATACTCCTACATACCCAAACACAAGAAATTAAAGAAAACATGCAAGGGTAATTAATCAGAGTACTCCATATGGAAATCTCTTTTTGGGGAATAGTAGTAATTAATTATTACTAGTACTACTAGTAATTAATTTACAAAGCACAAAGTTAGGTTTAGTTTTAAGATTTTGCTGGATTTCAAAAATCAAGATATTTCTCTTTATTTGGAGTGAGGGAGTACTCCATTAACGTACTCCACAAGCTAACCTTTAAAACAAAAGGAAGATTTATAATTAATTATGTTGTTTATACATGACAACCTATCTGGCCCTATATAAGCGAAAATAAAAGGTATGACACTCTCGGATGTAGACTGATGATGCCATAAAAATTAAGAAATGAATTCTTTACTTAAGAATTAATATGTAATATATATATATATATATATATATATATATGCCATAAAAAAGGTAGTAATATATTAATATGTAATCAGCGACATTCAAATTAATGAGACTGATTTAAATTCACCGGAAATTAAAACCTGCAACAAGTCCACCCGGAGGACTCTACGAAGAGAGAATTATTATGGGGTCATAATTATGTACTCCACCTTGAAGTATATATCTCTTATTTATATACTTATCCCCCCATTCTTAAAAGATTGTCGTTTTAGAAGAAAACATTTGTTTCAAAAAGTTTGTCATTTACAACTTTCGAGGAGAATAAATTATTTGCTTTTTTATATTACCCCTACTTTCTCTCATTATCCCAAGAAATTCTCTCCCTTGTATTAATAGTTTTTAATTTCCCATGGAGGAGTAGTGATGAAATTTCAAATAAATTTTACTTGGTAAATGATACTTTCTTAATCCATGTGCCACAACTTTAAACGACAATCTTTTAGGAACGGAGGTAGTATATAGCAAGCATAGCATGAGAGACATTATATCTCCTTAAGGAATTAGAAATAAGACTAGTTGTCTTTGAATTTAGAGACCCACTAATTAATTTGTCAACCATTGACTCTTGAATGATTAACATGAAAGACTTGTAATCCTTATAAGATTGAATATGAATTTTTGTCAAAGTGATCGGAAGATGGATTCAGCAGGAGACAATTTCCTTAATCCTTAATTTTAATGCCTTGGAATTGGTTATTGAGGGTCGCCCCTTTTGATTGAGAAATACTTAGTACTACTACTACTAGTATAGGAGTATTAATTATTACTACATTTGTTCCTAAATAACTGATGTTTAAGGATATTATTACACACAGATTAAAAAAGTATTTATTATTTTAAAATATTCTTAATATACCCTATTAAATTATTTATCTCCACAGTTACTCTAATGCTTTTCAATTTCTTCAAATGTTACTCCAATAAAAAATATTTCCCACCAAAAATAGATCTAACACCTTCTGAAATTGACAATGGAGATGAACAGCAAGAGAAAGCAAACATAAACATATATAGCTCAAGTAAAGAAAACATAGCATGCATGTTTCAGATCCATTTTCATCATTTCATGCTTCCTTTTATAACCTAAATACTACAGTAAATTAATAAATAAATAAAAATGAGTAAGTCGGGTCATGCAATCATGCATGCATGGAATTATTTTTTCGCAATACATTTATTTTTTTAAACTTGTTCGTCACTGCAAAGACACACTCAAAAGGTTTTTTTTTTTTGACCAAGTCCTTACCTCGAAACAAAGCTTAATTGCTTTCTTAGAGTGACCAGACTTTAATTTGGTTGGAAAAAGCAGACCCTCTTTAATTACTACTACTATACTCTATAATTCCTTCTACTCCTAATTTGTTGGATAACTAGACGAGAGAATAATACTTTCTATAATTAATTAGTGATAGGATAGGAGTACAACTAAATGGAACTTTAAACGTCAAACCAAAACATAAAGTAGTGGAGTTACATAACAACCATAGTAGTAGTAGTAGTCGTCCTATATTATTGATGGTTGCCACAATCAAAACAGCAGGATGAAGGCCAGAAATCAGGTCAAGTAATGTAATTATTTCAATTTTATTATATTTATTTTCTGGCAAAAATCTGAAAATCATTATCTTACAGGTGGCCGGCCCCTACTGGTCCAACTCCTTGAAAAATCTAATTTAAGTCTTGAATCAGTCATCCATTTTGGAAATTAAAAAGAAAACTTGTACTTTAATATTCATTAACTTTTTCATTATTAATTACTAAAGAAGAACCCAACCAAAGACATCCAACTGGACGCCATTTTTTATACGTCAAGTAACATTAGAATTTAAAGTGATGATCCCTCGAATTCTTTCCTCATTTTTGCTTAGCCCCAAAAACCATAATCCTCGATCACACTTTTTACGTACTCAACTCTCGTAATTAATACTACAATACATATATCAAGGTTTATATTTAATTTAACACATAGAATATGCCTAATTTTTTTTTTATATTTCTCAATTATAAATTTAAGTGTTTTAAATATTGTGTCATGAGCAGCCCCCACCAAATGATAGTTTATTCCATATATCAGCTAGCGAGTGTTGAACTCCTGCTTTCTCATTACTCTATCCGTTCTAAAAGATAGCCATTTTAGAAAGAAAAAAAATTGTTCTAATTTATTTATTGTTTATAATTTTTTAGAAGAATAAATTATTTACTTTTCTATATCACCCCTACCTTCTCTCATTGTTCTAAGAAATTTTCTCCATTGTATTAATAATTTTTAACTTCTCATAAAGGGGTAGTGATGAAATTTCAAATAAATTTTAATTGTTAAATGATAATGTTAAATGACTTTCTTAATTCATGTACAAAAATCTTAAACGACAATCTTTTATGAACGGAAGTAGTAACATTTATGTTTAACAGGCGCAGTCTTCCAAATTAAAAAAAAAATCACAAATTTAATTAAGACTCATTTCGGACAGATGGACTATATATATATATATATATATATATATATAAACCTACCACTCGTTTAACATGTTCACAACTTCATATCCCACCATCTCTCTCTGTCTGTGTCTCCCATGGAGGTTCAAGAACAAGTAGTAATCATAGCGGGAGCGGGCCCTTCAGGAATTGCAACAGCAGCATGCCTAAAAACCCTTTCAATTCCCTACATAATTCTTGAAAGAGAAGATTGCTTTGCTTCATTATGGAAGAAAAAATCATATGATCGCCTTCACCTTCACTTAGCTAAGCAATTTTGTGAGCTCCCCCACATGTCATTTCCGACCACTTGTCCCAAATATGTGCCCAGAAAAGACTTCTTGAAATATTTGGATGATTATGTTTCTCATTTTAACATTAACCCTTTCTACCAAAGATCAGTTGTGTCAGCAGTTTATGACGAAACCGCAAAGAAATGGAATGTTAAGGCCACGAATGCTACCTCAGGTGAGACCGAGGATTATTCCGGCAAGTTTTTGGTGGTGGCAACCGGAGAAACTAGCGATGCTTATACGCCGGAAGTTGAAGGGTTAAGCAAGTTTATGGGGGATGTTATTCACTCTACTCGATATAAGTGCGGAGAGATTTACAAAAATAAACACGTGTTGGTTGTTGGGTGTGGAAATTCTGGTATGGAGATTGCTTTGGATCTTGCCAATTATGGTGCAAAAGTTTCCATTGTTGTTAGGAGACCGGTAATTTTTTTATTTTTTTATTTTTACTATTTACTCTTACTAGCTATTTCATTCGAAGTTTTCTTTTTGGAGCACACTTTTTTGGATGGACTGATAGTAAAATAACCCTAAAGGGTTGATCTAATAATCAAGGAGGTTTGCTCCTTACATATCTTGACTTCTTGAGTTTTAACCTTGGAGTCAACATCTAACAGAAAAGCTTCAGTCTTGGTCTAAGAAAATTTTGCAAATTAAAGCGACATCCATTTATTTGATGGCATCAGCCTAAAAAAATCTTACAAATTAAAGCGACAACCATGTTTTTATACATTTCTAGTTATATATATGCATGATTAATATATATATATAAAAGGTTAATTAATTAGTTTGTGATTAATTATATATTGCATGTAGGCTCATGTTGTATCAAGAGGAATGGTTTATTTGGGGCTGATTTTGTTGAAGCATTTTCCTTACTACGTGGTGGACTCGTTGATGGTGTTGCTCAGTAAATTAAGGTATGGGGATTTGAGCAAGTATGGGATTCAAAGGCCACAAGAAGGGCCATTTGCTTTGAAAGTTAAGTACGGTAAATATCCAGTTATTGATCTTGGGACCTGCGAAAAGATCAAGTCCGGTGAGATTCAGGTGAGTATTTTATTTTCAGATAATAAATGGATGATTAGATTGTGTGATTGCATGGTTATATACTCTGATAATATTCAAAAGAAAATGACTCCGATGACTTGTTTATGAAGAATATATTAATTACTCACTCTCATTTTAAAATGGTAGTCCAAGTTGACATTTTTAATATATATATATAGAAGCGAGGATCAATCATCTTTCATTTATCTACTCGCGTCTTTCATACTCTTTAGGCTGGCAGTTTCGATCAATACAATAGTAAATACATATTTTATGACAGACAACATATAAGCGTCATTAAAAATATAAACGACGGTTTTGTATAACCGAAAACCGTCTCCAAAAAAAGGTAAGATGGTAAAGAAATAAAATAAAGATGACTGATCCCGACTATATATATATATATATATATATATATATATATATATATATATATATATTTTCCTATTAAAAAACAAACTTAATTATGCGTGAAGTATATATAAAGTCAATGTTTTGAGGAAATTTTTAAAAATGGAAAAATAAATTATGTAGTTGTTGATGAATTAGGAATAAATAATTGGAAGAATTAAATTACTTAATTATAATTAGTACTTACCAGTGAAGCAAATATGGTGACAAATATTAATTATACTACTACTATTTATTAGGTGTTGCCGGGACTAAGAAGCATAAGTCAGGCTGAAGTATTATTTGAGGACGGCAAGTCACATCCATTCGATTCCATTGTCTTTGCCACGGGATTCACTAGGTCTACCAACAACTGGCTTCAGGTATATATCTATCTATCTCAGGGGCGGACGCATGATTTTTGACCGTACGCCACTTATAATTAAGTTAAATTAGTAATAATAAAATTTATTAAACACAAATTTCAATTAAAAAAACATAAAAATCACCTCAATGGCACGATAATTTTTCCTTTTATTCTCTACTTCAATTCTTCCCTCTTGTCACGCATTTCTCTCTATATTTTAGCATTTGAGTAATATTATAAACACATTATACATAAAAAATTATGTACAAAAAATATAACAATATCTCTATATAATAATACAATAAATATCTGGCTTAGCTAGGTTATATATCTATCTCTCTTATAATACTATATATATATATATATACACACACACACACACACACTTGATCACATATAAATACTATATATAAAATGTTAGTTGTGTAAACCTAGAATTTTTCACTGAATTATTTTAGTTGTCTTGAAAAAGTTTAAAGAAATAAATAAATTATATTATGAGTTCAAAATGACAAATGGGTAATTTAGGTCGACACGAAAAGTAATGATATTATTTTGGGTAAATATATAAATATATTTGGTTTGGACAGGGTGACCATTACCTTCTTAACGATGACGGGTTTCCAAAACCTAGTTATCCAAACCACTGGAAAGGAGAAAATGGATTATACTGTGTGGGACTGGCAAGGAGAGGCCTGTATGGAGCTGCATTGGATGCGCAAAACATAGCCAACGATATCAAGAAACTTATGTAATTTTGGCTTCTTATTTATATATGATCTTAATAATGTTTTGGGTGATGTAATAGTTTTCAAGTATACATTATTATTGTTTAACTGCTGCTTGACAAACCGTTAGAAGTTATTAATTAATTTAAATAAGATACATCGGATTTTTTAAACAAAATTAAATGTTAATTTTATTCATAATTTTTAAGATCAAATGGTAAGAATTATAATACGTAATTTTTAAGATCATACAACTCATATTATTATCTCAAATTTATTTTTAATAATCAAATCTTAACCTTAAATTTTGCAAATAAACATAACTCAATATATAGTCTGTGGGTCAGCCACGGACTATGACTCAAGTTTTAGTTGAGAATTATCATGTCCGTTATATTATCATGTTATACTGTTATTAGATTAAGAATTTTGGTGATATTTATGTTATAGTTATTATTTAATATATAGTAAAATATAAATAAATAAATATATAAAATTATATATTATGATTGTCCCAAATGAGAGTCCTATTACAAGTAAAAAAAATTGATAAGATAATGGTATTATTTAAATAAGTTTATTTAGGTTGAATAGGGAGACGATTACCTTCTTAACGATGACGTGTGACCAAAACATAGACTTCCAAACCATTGGAAGCGAGAAAATGGGTTGTTCTGTGCAGGACCGGGCTGGCAAGAAGAAGAGGCTTCAGGCTTGGATGGATTATCCATAATAGATTAAGCATTGATGGGCTTTTCTTTGGTAGAAGCCCGCCCATGTTTTTAAAGCTCATTATTATTCATTCTCACAGATGAAACTGTAATCCAAGAGAAAACCTCACGGGTTTCGTTTCATTTGATTTTGGTTTTTAAATGTTCTCCAAAAAGACTTTAATTGGTTTTTAATTAATTTGAAAAAAAAATTAATTTTAATTTGTGTTATAAGTTTATTTTAATTTTTGAAGATAATACGTTATCATTCCACAATTTAAGTCCTATTTTCAAAATCTAATTTATACTTTTTTGCATGCTTATAGATAAATATAATGAGTGTTTATTTTATTTGTGAAATTGTATGTTATATTAGAAGACATTATTATGTCATTTTATGCCATTATAAAATTTTGATAACAAAAAGAAAAGAAAATAAATGACTCGGTCTTTGAGGAATAATTTTTCTTACAAGCAGAATCATTTTAATATTAACTATACAAATTAATCAATATCAAATAAATTATAAGTAGTAACCGTCTTAAAGCCTTGTCACAATTCTATTTCAAATAGTAATAAAAAAAATTTCAATCTCTCACCCTTCATTCCTAAAATCTCTCCTATATTTTTTCACCCATATTGTTATGATTAATACTCATCCCGCTCCAAAATTAGAAATATAATTTGACTTGAAATTAAACGACAATATATTAAATTTTAAATTAATATAAATTTATTTAATTTTAGTTGATACAATTATTATAATCAGATAAGTATATAACAAAAACTATTAATAATAAAATTTATTTTTTAAAATTTTTATAAGTCGTATCTTAATTTTGAAGTTTAATATATCCTCATCGTTTGACCATAAAAATTTAATTATATATTTTATTTTGAAATAAAGAACATTTAATTATTATTTTTAATCGCGCACAAATAATACTAATATTAAATAAATTCACTCTAATTTTAAAATTTCAGGAGCATTTTTTGTGTGTGAGACACATGGGGTATATGTAGCATATTTGTCCTTTAGCAAAAGTAGAAAACATGCACGAGGAGGGCCCATGAGACGTGTCACTCAAAGAACTCATTTAGTATTTTTGTTTTTTAGTATTTCGTATTTTTGTTTGGACTTGGTTTTTCTGTCGGTAACGGCGTTACATTTGTGATTCTTAAATAAGATTTGACGGTTTAATTTTTTTAACGTATGACTCATCACGTTGGAGATACGGCGACATGAGAACGCTACGCGTGACTGTAGCCGCCCTAATTTTCTGGTTGTTTTTTTATGCTAACGTCTCAAAATGTTATTCTTATTATAGGTGCCAAAATATTTTCTAAAATTAATAATAAGGAAATTCAATTTAATAATTTTTTATAATAATACTCTTTAAAACTAATAATTTATACAGTTTTAGATAGCACCTTATGTTTTACCAAAAGGTGGGAACATTATATTTAGAATATTATTGTACATTGTGAAATTTTTCTATAAAATTATGATTGCGTTGTATATCAATACATATAGTTTGGTAAGAGTTTATAATTTGTCCACTATGTCAAATACATTATTAAAATATTATCAACTATAATTATTTACATAACTCGTAATAAAAAATTAACATATAAAAAGTCGTAAGATATCTCAAATTTTTTATAGTTATACATGTACACATATTAATTTTTCAAGTGAGAGAGCAAGAGTAAAATTATTTAATTATGGGATTTTGGTATTTATACGTAAAGGCTCTGAGGCCTTTATGATGCATGTTTATCATGATTCAATCAAATTAGGAAGTTCTACTATTACTGAACAATAACACACTTGCCTTTTTTTTTTTTTTTTTCTTTTAATTTTTGATAGGTATTATATATAGTGCATTTCATTCATAAATTCACTACAAACAAATACATTCATGTGAATTATATGAACAACGTAATTTCCATTCATAAATTCACTACAAACAACTGAGAAATTAATACATGATAAAAAAAACAAATAATTAATAGTAACATACACAATGTACACATAATTAGATCGATCTTAATTATATACCCCTACTGACTACTGTAGTTAAGTTTATGCAATCAATCGTAGTAAATAATTAATTAAAAACTCTACTCAAGCCATATGTAATTGGAACAATATAAATTTATTATTCAAGTGTATATATTGACATGACATTCCAGTAAAACTTACCTTCAATTACGAATTTCATAAAATAATTGATAAGCAGGAGAACTAATCTCTATTTATGCTTAACCTTAATATTGACCTATAGCTATGAGCATCAAACTTCCGAACACCTTTGAATTTCACAAACAAATTAATAAACAGAAATTAAAATCAAATATATTCAAGTGAAATTTGCAAAACTAGAGACGATTTTATTGAGAAATTGCAAGTGAAAGAAAACTTAAAATATATATTGTAACTTATACTTGTTCGGGTGCATGTGTAAGACAAAGAAGGAAGAGATCATATCATATTCATATATACCGACTGCATGCATGCATGCACCCGATCTGCTCAGATGTTTGTCTTTCTTTCTTCTGTACGTACGTCTTTAATTTTATTTGTTGGTAAGAAGCTTTGATCTTCCCCTTCTAAACATGCTTGAGGGAATTGCTTGATGCCATCATGTTAAAATTAACTATTTCTTGTCCGAGGGAGAAGAGAATATGAGTGATTCAAGAAAGTGAAGACTGAAGAAAGAAATGATTAGGTTAGTTTAGAAAGATGGAAGAGCGAAAAAGAGGAAAAATAAATTCAATTGTTGCTCTAGCTTGTTGTATATGAGTATTAATTAATAATAGAGTTAATTACGACCTTATATACAATTTTAGCAATCTAATATATTAATTTCAAAATAAAAATAAGATATTACGACCTACCCCTACATAAATTCGTGATGCCCTTGTTAAAATCTATTCATTCTTTAGGATCCTCCTCCGCCAAGACTTTGTTTTAGTATATATATATATATATATATATATATATATATATATATATATATATATATATATATATATCTGATTCTGTTTCTAAAGTCGAATCTAAAGAAGCGAATCCAAATTTAATTGCGTCGTTTTTTCAGTATCTATGGCGACGGTTCGATCCGTCGCTATAGCCATGTAGTCTTTGGCGATGGATCGAACCGTCATCATAGATACCAGCAAAGATGACATTTGCTCGATTTGATTTTTAATGTTGACAAGCTTTTAGTTTTCTCCCATATATATATATATATATATATATATATATATATATATATATATATATATATCATTTGAAACCCTCGAGCCTGACCATGCAGAGGTCAATGTAATGTAAGGCTCAATTCATTAACATCTTGATCCATCAAACAGAAGACGAAAATAGAAAACAGAAACAATCACATGAATTGAATTTATGTAATTTTTCAATCACATATATAAATTCACAAAATTAGATAAATTGACTAAGCTATCACAATGTTTATAAATTCTGAATAATAATACTTAACCCTAAAACACATGAAAACATCCTTTAAATACTAAACACTAAGCTAGAAATCCTACTTACGCAACAAATAATTAAAATACAAAATAGTCCAAATAAACACAAAACTGAAAATTTTCGGAAGGCCCAAAAACATGTTTCCAGGCCTTTTTTGGGCTTTTTACGGTCTCCATCCGGGCCTGAGGCCATGAAATTTATAGAGCTTGTCGTAAGTTTTGATTTTATATATAATGAGTCCCGTAATTTCAAACCGATCAAAAGTGATGACAAAATCCTTGGACTTGAATTTCCTTCCTTTTTTTCTATTCGGACCGTGTCAAAGGCCTACTCAACATTTATGAAAATTAATGTACTCTTGATAGTATAATTTAAACTTTACTTAATATTTAGACAGTCATATATGTTTCGACGTAAATATATGGTATTACATTCAATCTTATTTAGAGCCTTTTTGGATGACCTAATTTTTTTATATACAAAGTCCACTTTGACATTTATATTATATTGAAAAATCTTTTATCTCTTAAAATTTAAATCAATTTGAACCATTAAAAGAAAATTTAAAACGTAAAGCGATTTTTATTTCAACCAATGATAAAATGTTGAATACATTCAACAATTATGAGGTAATTTTATCGATAGTTCGGTTCTGAGTTATAACAACGGTTCAGACTCTATGACGACGAGTTTAGCGACAATTTTGTATGTCGCTAAAGGTGGTCTGCATGCGGATCACCCGCATAAGAAGCTCTCTAATCTTATCAATGACAAAATATTGAATGCATTCAAACCTTATTTTGGTCAATGATATTGATAAAATATTAAATGCATTCAACGATTATCGATAAACGATTTCTTTATCTGGACTAATACTTCCTCCGTTTTTTAATATAGGTCGTTTTAGAGTTGTGCACAAGTATTAAGAAAATGATTGTAAAACATTAAATATATTATCAATTATCTATATTGCCCTTGTATTGAAAAAAGAGAGTGTTATTTATTGGGCAAAAAATAGTGAGAGAACCAAAATTATATTTATTATTTGGGGTAATATTGAAAACTAAACAATTAATGCTTATTTAAAATTCTCAAACGATTTATATTTAGGAACAAAAATATTTATCTAAAACCACTTATATTAAAAAACAGAGAGAGTAATAATTTTGCAATTAAACCGTTGCGTAGACGTTAGTGATGGGCCCTACACATCTGTAAACCATAAAATCAAAAGATTATTAAAAGTGCGTGACAGTTGAGTCTGCTAATTTATATACGGTTAACTGTTTTCATAATGAAATTAGTTGATCTTTATTCTTAAATTATATTTACACAAATAAGTTGAACTATCAGTCAAACATGAGTTGGAAATATAAATTTGATCAATTAATTAAAAGATTTATTCACACCGTACACAAAGCCAATAAATTTAAAATATTATTTACACAAAATTAGAAAATAAAAATACACTACCATAATTGTATATAAAAAGATAAATTTTGATTTGACACTACAAATAAAAAAAGAGGGCAATGGTGACAGTAGTTTTTAAGACAGTTGCTAAAACCGTCTTAAAAAATGAAGGTTATTGTGACGGTGAAATTAAGTGTCGCAAATGGAGTAGTTGAATATTGAAGACAGTTTAAGTTAAACTGAATCAAAAAACCATTAGCGACAGTTAAGATTAAACCGTTAAAAAATTTCCCTCCAAACTTTTCACTCCCGCACTATCTGCTTTGCCCAATAAAATATTTGGGCCTCCCTCACCCGTACGGTCGCCTGACCTCAACCTCTCCTCACTCCTCAGTCGCTTCTCTCCTCTTTTTGCTATCTGGCTCAGTCGCCTCCCAAATATCGACATCTAGTTGTAGACCCCAAACAATTGAGTTGGAAATTAGCAGATTGAGATTCGTTGTTTCTAGACCTAGCCCCCAAACGATTTAGTTAGAAATTAGCAGATTCAGATTGAGTTGGAGAAGAGATTCGGTACTCATCGCCTTCAAGTTTGAGAAAACATGACACTCAGAGAAGGTTTTGTTCTTCCTTGCTATGACCATTTTCTAATTTCTTTCTATATGTGATGGTTTATTAGTTAATTTTACTTCGATTTTGATTTGCGTTGATCAGCATGAGTAGATAATTCTAGGGTTTTTTAGCTGTGTCCTGGTACTTTACAGTAAAACCAGAGTTAGTAGTGAATCCTTCACTGAATGTAAAAGGCAGAGGCGTCTAACTGTCACTAGTTGTTTGTGTATTACTCGAAAGGCATATATTAGAGGTCTATAACCAACTAAATGGAGACACTTGGTTATTTTTTATCAGATAATTTTGATGAATTAACTTAGGCTATTGGAAAGAGTAGAATTGTACTAACTTTACATATCAGGAAGAATAAGAGAAAAAGTGGAATTGCAACTAGAATTTCTGAAGGAAGTGATGGATTCAAAGTTGTAACATTTATGAAACAATTTGGTGGTTTCTAATTAGTCCCTTATTTTCATGATTACCTTTTTAATGAATGAATACTTTATATCAATTTGATACAATTTGGTATTCTTAGTGGCGAAAAAGAGAAAAAAAGTATTCTTATTGGAAAAAAAAGGACATTAGATTAATGAGAAGTTTTAACATAAAGAAAAGTTTGCTTTATCTTGCAAGGCTCTGTTTTGAAATTGCAACGACATTTCCATCTGTGAGTTTAAATTTCTTTTAATTTGGCAGCATTTTTATTGTCTATATCTTTGATGCAACCATATGGATGGTGTAACGTAATTCACTTTTTCTGACTTTAGATGTACGTTATTCTTAGTATTTATAACTTAATCTGAGCGATAAAACATTGGTGTTGGGAACATAGATGAGGGATCTATAACTCAATGGAGACAAGCTTTGGTAAGACTGATTGGTAAAGTATGAATGGACAAGGTAACTATAGACAATTGAATTAGGATTTTTATTAAGAAGAAAATTAGCTACCAAAAGGAATTATGTGGAAAACCCATTGATTTCTCCTAAATCACATTAGAAAATGTACATAGTGGAACTTGCATGTTTGGAAATTGATCTCATGCATGATGACATGATGCATAATATTGTCCTGCTACTGTCAATTGTTTGAAACAAATTATGATTTGGAGATTTTTTTATATACTATCATGTCCATGGAATGCAAAGAACTCCTCGAGGTTTCATGTTGTAGCATATCAATGAATCACCAATGAGTTGTCTAAACACTCTTTTAGTGCTAGTACTGATAGAAATTACAGTTTCAAACTTCAACATAAATTCTTTTTTTAGGCCCATGATTTTACAGTTTAAGGTTTGTAAGTTATGTGCACTATGCTGATTTGTTTTTTTGAAGAGTTATGACGATTTATTATTTAAGATCTAGACAAATTTATGTACGAAATGTCAACATTGTACATCCCAATTCCTGAGTATACAGATGAAAAGGAAAGGAATGTAGTATATCAGACAAAGTCGGGTTCTAATTCAAGAGCAGCAATACTTTGTTGGAAAGTTATCTGGATGAAGTTGGTAGCCATTAACTGTAATCTTAAAAAAGTTGAATGATACTATTAAAACCAACCAAACAAATAGAAAACTCTCTTATGTGATAGGTATATGAATCTCATTCAGATGGTATTAATTTTTCTAGCAATTAAACAAGATAAAAGGTGGGAAACTTAGAAACATCTTCTTTTGTTTATGCATATAATATATGTTTCTTAATTATTTGATTTGTCTCTCATTAAATGGAAATTTGAGAGCGGGACAGTGGTGGGACTGATGAATTTTCTCATGTTTATTACTCCTTAAGTGCCTTGAGGGACTATATATCACCATACTGATTTGTTTTTCTTCCTCTCAATGGATAGTACCGGTCGAGGGTTTCATCACTGATTTGAAAGAGGGAATTTTGATACTTAATTTTAGCATTTGCATGCAAATGCTAAATTTAAGTAGGTCAAGAAATAGTCAAGGGTTAACCAATCTATGTCTTTAGGAGGTCATTTATCATTGCATTTGTTTCATCATCTGGGATTTGTTCTGCAAACGTCTTTCAAAATTGGGAATTAGTTTATTATGTACGTTGAAGCATCGAGATCGTTTTGTTTCCTTCAGTTCTTCCATTAACATGTATCCTAGCAAATAGTAGTTTGTATCTGCGGCAACAATCTATGTGACTGAGGTGCTATGGCTTTAGCTGTAATAAGTGCATAAAAGAGTTTTCGAAGTCATTTGACGCCCCCAAAATAGGTATACACAACACCCATTCCGAGTCGCCAAATACATGGTGTAAACAACTACAACTTTATTATTACAACAAGAAACTGTGAGTTTGAATACAAATATTATCTTCTAGACAATATCTATACTCAAATAAATCCTCATCACATTATTGATTCATTATTTTACAAAATGGTGAGGACTACTAAACAACTCTCTCTAGAATCTTCATTCCATACCCCGACTAAGACTCGCTACATTCTCGCCTCCCGAGAAGAAAAAATGGAACAACAAGGAAAAGGGTGAGCTCAACTAGCCCAAGTAAAGAATATTATGACTAAGATAATATACAACAAATTATCGTTAGTCTTCAACAGGAAAAAATCGATAGAATACAATAGACAACAAGTTTCAGATCAATATTCGCAGTGAAATAATAATTCATGTAAGAGTTACGTAGAGAATGAAATCTACTATAATCTATGAATTTAATAATCCATCATCAATATTTTATCCCCGTAACATCAATCAATATACATCCGAATCAAATATTCATCTGCACTACCACTAAAGCCAAAGATATTCATCAATGGTCATGTTCATTTAAACACTGCTCATCTTTGCACTACAGCCAAAGATATTAATCAATCCATCATGTTCATCTCAACACTGCTCATCTGCACTACTGTGCCAAAGATATTCTTCAGAAATCATTCATCTTTGCACTATAAAGCCAAAGATATTCAATAATATCATCATTTAAGACCGAGGATGATGAAAAATATTTTAAAGAAACGAATCCAAATTGAAACAAAATGACAAGGATTAAGGATTAAGGATTCGTACTTGGTTTTATCCATCACTTCAAAAATACCTCAAAAATAATCATAGTGGTGTAAAATTCAAGAATGATCAAAACATGGATACAATCGAGTTAGTATCCGTAATAGATGTTTTGGACGAAAAGAAGAAATTTTATTTTTCTATGAATAAGACTGTCAGTATACGTGAATAGTGTCAGATATACGTGAATAAGGTCAGATACGTGAATAGTAATCTCGACACCAAAAGATAGAAATTCCACAAAAACATCTTCACGCTTCATGAATAGTACTCGTCGTGAATAAGAACTCGTGAATAAGAACTCATGAATAATAAGAACTCGTGAATAAGAACTCGTGAATAGTAACCGATACATGAAAAAGTTCCAAATTTGATAAAACTTCAGATCAACATTTCAAAGATAATGATATGAAGAAATAATATCATTACAAAAAAAAATAATATCCCTTACCTCGAAAGATCAAGATTTCTAGCTAGAAATAAGGGTATAAGGTCAAGGAACTTCAGACCGCCTAGCAATACTCAAAGTATACTCAAAATACTCACAAGAATACGCCAAAATATCGAGAGAGAAATAGAGAGAAAACTTCAGCTTTTCGTGTGATTTTCAATTCTAACCTAAGACCCTATTTATAGGAAAATGCTTAGAATTCAAAAAGTAGTAAAATTTAATATAATATTAATATAATTATACAAATTTTCCTTAGCCCACCTTTTTGGTCAAAACACCAGCCACACATGTTAATGATGTCCAAAAAATACAAAAACGTTTTTCTTAACAAAAATAATTTAAACTCCCAAAATCAATTATTTTGAGCTTCTAACTTCAATAATTCATAATAAATAGCCCTTTCATCGTAAAATTGAATCTCATGAGTTTTTATAGGAAATTCAATTTCTACAACTTTGCAGAAGAAAGTTTTTCCAAATTCCAAACAAAAATCGATCAAATCCACAAACGGGCGATTTTATGTGCTATAATCAAATTTCTACCAATAATTGTGTCCACCAACACACAAAACATGTGTTAAACATTTAATGCCACAAAAATACTCTTCCTCCTCATATACTCATATATCCCACATTCATTGTAAAAATATCAGTTAATATATTATTAAAATAATATATTTAAATGAATTATTTTATCGTAAAAGATAAAATATTAATTTTCAACAATTGTCATTTTTAAAATTTTCTCCATCTATATCCACATAAAATCAATATTTTCCTCATCATATAAATCAATAATTAATTATTCACAAATAATATTACAGAATCACAATATCGACAACCGTGCAGCTTCCTCAGAAAGAGGGGCTTTCCAATAAGAATTTCTTCATCGCTGCGCATGAATTAGATGATCAAACCTCTCCTGTATGTAACTTTCTAGACATCGCTAATAATGTTATCTAATAATATTATTCAGATAATATGAATTATTGCTTCGATAATGAAAGATACCGTGTAATGACAATTATCAAACAACAAAGAATATAAAATATCAACGCAAAGAATTATTAACTCAATAAAATATCGAGCAAAGAATTATCGTAACCATTATCGAAAAGTGCCTTCTTACGTAAGAATCAATAATTGGTGCAATACCACGTGCTCATCGTTCAACAACGCAGATTAGTGTGTTTTAACCACCGGTATTCCAACAAGATAACTAAGAATAACTACGCCTAGTTATTTAAAAATAACTTATATTTGTCGCTTTCTTCATCCAATCGCTCACATGGGGCCCACACACACGGTCGCTACTGGTCATTTATTTAATATTCCCCGACAAAGCATTTAATATTCCACGACCAAACTAATATTCCCCACAACAATGAATATTTTATAACCACTTGCTTATTTTGAAATATTTCACATGATATTTAACCCTTAACTATCCACATTAATCAAATCAACCCTTACTATTTCAAAATAAAGGAAATTCCTTTTTATTTAAAAATTTTTGGTCTTACAACCTCCCTCCTTATGAAATTTCGTCCCTAAATCGACGACGACGACTCAGTGTTTTGAAAAGGTGAGGATACCTCGCTTTCATTTTCGCTTTCCAATTCCCTGTGTCATTTCCTCTATAAAGCATGATTCCTCCACAAAACTTTAACTTGTGGTATAACCTTCACACAGTAGGGACATGCTCCTTCCTATCCAAAATCTTGACAGTACCTCCTCATACGTTAAGTCTTTGGCTATCTCGTCCCGGATTTCTAACTCAATAACGTGGTTGGGTCTTTCATATATTTACGGCATACGATATGTGAAACACATTATGAACACGAGACATACTCTTGAGGTAACGCAAGTCTATAAAGCTACATTTCCTACTCTGGTCAAGAATTTGAAATGGACCGATAAATCGTGGATCGAGCTTTCCTCTCTTCCCAAATCTTGTAACTCCCTTCCACGGAGCAACTCGCAACAATACATGATCCCCTACATTAAATTCCACGCCCTTTCGATGAAGATCCGCATAACTCTTTTGTTGATCTTGTGCCGCTCAGTATACGTTGTCGAATCATTGGATCTTTTCGGAGTCATACGCATTAACAACTCGGGTCCCAACAATGTTGCTTCACCCACCTCATCCCAACATATCGAGAACGACATTTTTGTCCATATAATGCTTCGAATGGAACCATGCCTATATTTGTTTAATAACTATTGTTGTATGAGAATTCCACCAATGGCAAGTACTTATCCCAACTTCCTTTGAAATCTAGGACACGTAGTTTTAATATATCTTCAAGAGTTTGAGTAGTCCTTTTCGACGCCCATCCGTTTGAGGATGGTATGCCAAACCAATAGTAAATTCGCGCCCATAGCTTTTCTACAAACTAACCCAAAATCATGAAGTGAATCTTGGGTCACGATCTAAAACTATGGATCTTTGGCATGCCATGCAATCTCACAATCTCATTTACGCATATACGAGAAAGACGCTCAAGGAATAAGTTTCTCGTATCGGTAAGAAATGAGTAGACTTGGTTAATCTATCAACAATAACCCAAATCGCATCTATGCCCGAGAAACCTTGGGAAGATTAGTAACGAAATCCATAGTAATGTGTTCCCACTTCCATTCCTAATCTCAAGTGGTTGCAAAGGACCCTTAGGTACAAGATGCTCCGCTTTACACATTGGCAGTAAGTTAAACACATCGAGATAAACCACGCGATCTCTCTCCTCATATTGCTTCCACCAAAATGTATGTTCAAGATCATAATACATTTTGGTTCTCCTGAGAGATGGATTGCAAATGGCGATTGTGTGCCTCCATCATAATCTTGACTTCAAATCGAGTCGTTAGAACACAAAGTTCAGAGTGGACTCAAGTATTCCTTCTTCATCAATTCTCGCCCTAATAACTCCTTTCAGACTTTCTTCTTCATACGATCGCCTCCGGCCTGGTGGCTCGAGCAACCTTAACTTTTTCTATTAAAGTGGCTCTACGCGATACTTGACATCATCGCATCTGCTCCTCAAGATATAATCTTCTACTCATCGCTAATACCTACCACGCTCGCTTTTCCAAGATGGTATGGTTAGTTAATATGTGCGAAATGAGTCGCCTCTCGAGCTCTTGGAAAATCTTCTCGCATTCCTCGCTCCATACTTAATTTTTGTATCTTTTCGAGTCGTAAGTTAACGGAATAGCGATTCGAGAATATCCTTCAACGAATCTCCGATAATAACCAACTAAGTTTGTAAAGCTACGCTTTTCGATAATCGACTTAGGTTGTTTCTCAATCGCGACTCATATCCCAATCTTGGATAAAGACGTCACAATGACACCTATCGCTTTACTATCGCATCTAATACGACGCCCCCTACAGAGAGTTCGCTTAGTGAATTCCACAAAGGAAGTCACAAGATAAAGGCTCAGTACCAAATTTATAGTTGAATTTTAACTCTCAAGTTCAATAGAGCCATTCGATATGAGATTTTAGAAATGAGTTTTGTACCGGTTCAAAGTCGATACAAAATTTAATATCGAGCTTTGGGAGTAAGCCAAGAAATTCTTCGTAAAATACGTCGGGAAAAATCAATAACAACAAGAATATTATTCAAATCGACGTGTCTTTATTCAAATCCATAACATGGACTAAGAAAACTTGACATCCGTAATAAACGAATGACTTCATGGCTTGATATGAAAATGTTTGACTACAATGGTTTGATTCTTGAATTGAATAACAGTTGCTTAGGAATATGAAAACTAACAACCTTACAAAAGCAATCAATTTGGCGTGATGAGTAGTTAACCTTAAAATCACATCAAAAGCAAATATCTCTATGAAAAAAAAGGTTAACGGTGTAATGTGATAGTGCCAACTTGAATCAAGCAAGATTTTAAAACAACGGATGTAATGAAAGTTTCTCCTAATGGAGTCTCCCACAGATAAAGTCAAAGTTTAATTTCTCCGTAGTCAAGTTCAAACGTTGAGCGCAAGTAAGAGAGATAAAAGAATGGGTAGAACAGGGTATTCTAGTAAGGTATATACTTCGCAAGAATTTATAATTAACTAACCTGCTAACCGTTTCGTTCCTCGATTTTGATTGATCACGACAAACGCTTCTTCCAAGAACCGATTGACTTTGACTTTTTCGGGACATCCTTTCGAGTCACCGTCCTCATTGAACTAGGTTTCATTCATCGCATAATCTCGAGCGATATGTCCTTCCTTTCCACAACTATAGCATACCTTAAACTCACAGGCGGTTTCAATGATATGTCCCTCTTCCCAGATTTGTAACATGTCTGACCGGTGGTCGTTCTCCTCCCTTAAAACTAGTGCTTATAGCGCCGACGTTTTCACATGGTCGTTGTTGAATCTCCTCTTTTTAAAATCTCCTCCGACTCGCTTCTTCTATTTTCACGGCCACGATTACCACCAGAGTAGTTTACGCCTTGTCGTTCAGATTCTTCTTTCTCCGCCGGTTATCGTTATTCGATGATCGCTATCTTCTAGATGATCCTCGGTTATGGTCCCTCGGTTGAACGTATTTCGTTATCTCGCTTCTAACAACCGAGCCCGCTGACAACATCCGAATAGAGAGAAAATTTATGAGAAATGAGATATCGACGATGTCGGGTTTCAAACCTCTCGTAAACATCCGCGTCACACGCTCCTCATTCTCCACCAAATGAGGTGCAAAAACTGGATAACTCCATGAACTTCGCCTGCATCTTTGGGACACCGTCATGTTATTCTCTTTAGTCTAATAAACTCCACTTCCTTCATACGATTTAATACTTTCGTGGAAGTACTATGTTATTGAATCTGCTTCAAACGTCTCCCTACGCATACGCCGAGTGCAATTTGGATGGGTACGCTTCATGATTCCCACCGAAGAATCGCTTCGCCACGAACATAAAGGTGGCGAATGGAACTTTCTGTTCTCTGTGCATCCCAAGACATCGAATATCTTGGTAATTTGTTTGACCCACGCCTCGCGCTTTAATCGGATCCGCTTCCCCTGCACTCGGTGGTCCCACTCTTTGAATCGCTTGGTTCGTGACCACCGTGAATTGCTATCATTTCCTCCTCAGATTTTGAACACGAGTCTCCTCGTCGATTTTGCATGAATCGCAAAAACTTCTAAACATCCCCTCGCTCATCATCTCGCTCCGTGGTGTTGTTCACGGGAGGAACATTACCACTGTTGACGTTCTCTCCTCGTTGGTGAAGACAGCATCTCAACGGCCTCATTTGCTCCATGTTAATATTCTCGATTCGACATTCTCAAACATCGTCATAAAATAAGGGTTAATTAAGGAAATCAATATATCACATAATATCCCTATATTGACCGACTAACTAACAAATAAGCTTAGGTAGGACACACTAGCAAGGATTTACTCGTCTCTCCCTCCTAGTTTTATTCCCCGATCTCCGCCAGAGATCATATCCCTAAGCTCGATATTAACCATGACGCCCCAAAATAGGTATACACAACACCCATTCCGAGTCGCCAAATACATGGTACGTAAACAACTACAACTTTATTATTACAACAAGAAATCGTGAGTTTGAATACAAATATTATCTTCTGACAATATCTATACTCAAATAAATCCTCATCACATTATTGATTCATTATTTTACAAAATGGTGAGAACTACTAAACAAACTCTCTAGAATCTTCATTCCATACCCCGACTAAGACTCATTACATTCTCGCCTCCCGAGAAGAAAAATGGAACAACAAGGAAAAGGGTGAGCTCAACTAGCCCAAAGAAGAATATTATGACTAAGATAATATACAACAAATTATCGTTAGTCTTCAACAGGAAAAATCGATAGAATCTGATATACAACAAGTTTCGGATCAATATTCGCAATGAAATAATAATTCATAGAAGAGTTACGTAGAGAATGAAATCTACTATAATCTATGAATTTAACGATTCCATCATCAATATTTTATCCTCGTAACATCAATCAATATACATCCGGAATCAAATATTCATCTTTGCACTACAGCCAAAGATATTCATCACTGGTCATATTCATTTAAACACTGCTCATCTTTGCACTCTGAGCCAAAGATATTAATCAATCTGGTCATGTTCATCTCACACACTGCTCATCTTTGCACTACAAAGCCAAAGATATTCTTCAGAAATCATTCATCTTCTGCACTACTGTGCCAAAGATATTCAATAATATCATCATTTAAGACCGAGGATGATGAAAAATATTTTAAAGAAACGAATCCAATTGAAACAAAATGACAAGGATTAAGGATTAAGGATTCGTACTTGGTTTTATCCACGCCCAAAAATACCTCAAAAATAATCATAGTGGTGTAAAATTCAAGAATGATCAAAACATGGATACAATCGAGTTAGTATCCGTAATAGATGTTTTGGACGAAAAGAAGAAATTTTATTTTTCTATTGAATAAGATCAGATACGTGAATAGTGTCAGTATCGTGAATAAAGTCTGCCGATACGTGAATAGTAACTCCGACACCAAAAGATAGAAATTCCACAAAAACATCTTCACGCTTCATGAATAGTACTCGTGAATAGTAACTCGTGAATAGTAACTCATGAATAGTAACTCGTGAATAGTAACTCGTGAATAGTAACCCCGACATGAAAAAGTTTCAAATTTGATAAAAACTTCAGATCAACATTTCAGCATAATGATATTGAAGAAATAATATCATTACAAAAAAAATAATATCCCTTACCTCGAAAGATCAAGATTACTTAGCTAGAATCTAAGGTATAGTCTCAAAGGAACTTGCACCTTGACCGTCTAGCAATACTCAAAGTATACTCAAAATACTCACAAGAATACGCTCAAAATATCGAGAGAGAAATAGAGAAAACTTGAGTTTACGGTGTGATTTTCAATTCTAACCTAAGCACCCTATTTATAGGAAAATGCTTAGAACACCAAAGCGAGAAAATTTAATATAATATTAATATAATTATACAAATTTTTCTTAGCCCACCTTTTGGTCAAAACATCAGCCACACATGTTAATGATGTCCAAAAAAATACAAAAACGTTTTTCTTAACAAAATAATTTAAACTCCCAAAAATCAATTATTTGAGCTTGAACTTCAATAATTCATAATAAATAGCCCTTTCATCGGAAAATTGAATCTCATGAGTTTTTATAGGAAATTCAATTCTCTACAACTTTTACGTAAGAAAGTTTTCCAAATTCCAAACAAAATCGTAAGAAATCCACAAAGCAGGCGATTTTATTGTGCTATAATCAAATTTCTATTCAATAATTGTGTCCACCAACACACAAAACATGTGTTAAACATTTAATGCCACAAAAATACTCTTCCTCCTCATATACTCATATATCCCACATTCATTGTAAAAATATCATAGTTAATATATTATTAAAATAATATATTTAAATGAATTATTTTATCGTAAAAAGATAAAATATTAATTTTCAACAATTGTCATTTTAAAAATTTTCTCCATCTATATCCACATAAAATCAATATTTTCCTCATCATATAAATCAATAATTAATTATTCACAAATAATATTACGTAATCACAATATCGACAACCGTGCGGTTCCTCAGGAAAGAGGGGCTTTCAATAAGAATTTCTTTCTTCTTGGTAGCATGATTAGATGACCAAACCTCTCCTTAGATGTAACTTTCTAGACATTGCGCTAATAATGTTATCTAATAATATTATTCGGATAATATGAATTATTGCTTCGATAATGAAAGATCTTTGTAATGACAATTATTGAAACAACAAGAATATAAAATATCAACGCATGACAATTATTAACTCAATAAAATATTGAAGCAAGATAATTACATGTAACCATTATTGAGTAGTGCCTTCTTACGTAAGAATCAATAATTGGTGCAATACCATGTGCTACTGTTCAACAACGCGTATTAGTGTGTTTTAACCACCGGGTATTCCAACAGTATTAACGGCAACAACTACGCCGTTATTTAAAAACAACTTATATTTGTCGTTTTCTTCATCCAATCGCTTTCCGTTATGGGGCCCACACATGGCTGCGCCGCATCGTAATATTCTGACGAAAGATTTAATATTCCACGACCAAACGAATATTCCCAAACAACAATGAATATTTTATAACCACTTGCTTATTTTGAAATATTTGCGTATTTAACCCTTAACTATCCACATTAATCAAATCAACCCTTACTATTTCAAAATAAAGGAAATTCCTTTTTATTTAAAAATTTCGGGGTCTTACAGAAGCTACTGATTATGATGTTCTTAACTGCACAATTGACCTCTTTGTTTTTTATTTACAGTTTTTTAAAGTCTAGTGAAAAAATGGTGCATGCAATATAAAGCTAACAAAAACTAGTTTACAAAATGATGTGGCAGAGTGTAATTAGTGGATGATCCACCATAAATGGGTGGGTCTAGTGATAATAATCAACCACAATCAGCCACATCATTTTGTAAACAATTTTTTGTAAGATTCTTTTGTCAACAAAGTACTATTGTTGCAAATATAATAGTTGGTCACATTGCTCATAATCCTGGCAAACTATAATTGGGGCTTTTCTTGAATGGCTACCATATTTTTTTCTCATTAAGGCTTGCTTGCACATTAATTTCTTGTAAACTAATTTGTTTTTTTATCATTCCCTTTTGTTTCTAAGGTGTGTAAGGGGCATTTAAACTTATGAGGCAGAAGGGTGTTGTGGGGTACCAGTGGTCGAAAGTGGTGGAACAAAGGTAGTTGGTATTATAAGCATCAGAGATATTTTCATTTCCTTCTACTTGCACCTGTTATCTATAAGAATCTCAGATTTGTTAATAAACCTTTCTAGTATTTGCCATCATATAATCCTAGAACTCTTTTTATGCGTGGTTAGTAAAATATTGAGCATTGTTACATACATCTAATTAACACATGCTACACCCTTTAGATTTATGGAAGTAATTTGTGTCTAAATTTACAGAAGCTTATGTCGTTTTTCTATGTTATTGCAGATCTATCACAACCAAGAACTTCCTCACAGCCAGGGGCGGATCCAGTATATGTTCCTAGCATGAGTGGATTTTTTTGGTCTGAAGATTGAAGTGAAGGGTTGAAGCTTAGCGAGTTAGAGAGTAAGAGTTTGAATACATTATACACCGTGTGTTTAGTTTTTTTAGACTAGTAGTTTAAGTTTTTTTCCCCCTCTAAGTTGAACTTTTTCATAAATTTGTCCCCTTACGTTTATTAAGTTTTATTTTTGTCCTTGCCCCTATACCTAAAAATAAAAAAAATAAAAAAGTTCAGCATAGGCACTGCCTATATTCTGTCCTCCACATAGATCTGCCACTGCTCATAGCAGTTAGAAGCTATCTTGAAGAGCAACATCAGTCATCACCGTTGTTGAGTGGAATGGTTACATGCAGAAGAGATAATACATTTAAAGAAGTCATTATGAAGATTGATTCAGTGAAAATCCATTGGATTGTTGCAAAGGTCAGTATTTTAAATTTTAGTGTAAAAAAATTATAATTGCTACTAAATGCATTTACTTCTTATTACTGCCTCTGTAAAAAACATGGCTCAATAGTAGGAATTGAATTTTGAGATTCATGGTGAATTAAGTATGATAACCTCAGTCCATTATAATTGCTTTGTACTACTTAATTTCGATTGATAACCATAACTAACTAAAGACTAAGATTATTATCATTCAAAATAATCAACTAGATGGTGAAAAGCTTAATTGAGCATGCCACTAACTTGAGGTGAAATCTGCAACCAAGTTTTAGGTATGCAAAATATCCTTTGAACATGCATAGAAGTCGCCAGGGTCGAACAAACAAGTTCAACTGGTTTTCTTCAAGCGTGATTCAAATGGGTCAATACTCATTCCTAACACACAAACCAAAATCAACCTCTTGATTGAGCTACCTAGACATTTGCCTAACTCCTACGTTAAAGTTTCTAATAGCTTGAAGGTATCTTTGATACCAACTCAAGGTAATGTCAAAGATATGAATTCAAAGCTGTAATGCACCATAATAGCTTCGTGAAATTTTAAAAAGATAAAAAATAAACAATTGATGATACAGTTCAGCTTTGTGTAATGGGCTGGCTTACATATCCGTATAATTATAAAGCTATAAGCCTAGAATGTAGCGTATTGAGTAAAGACTGAAATGAAGGGATTTGGTATTTTTCTAGTGGGGAATATAAAGTTTGATTTATATGAAATTTGTGTAAATGTAGATTTCAAAGTTGTGAATGTGATGGCTGGGTATTATAATGCTAAAGGCAGGTTATTGCTCTCCCCTTATGTAGGCTGGGTATTATAATGAGAACAGTTTTAATGGTAACACATGATTGTTGTGATGGTATTGTTGATGAAAGTAAACATTCTTACTCCCACCACCATCAGATAGGATATTTATAACTTTTTATTTGCAGTTGTTCTTAATTTTTTTTTCTTTGAGATGAATCCAGCTGTTCTGTTTAAACATGAAGGTCAAAACTCAAAATGCTTTTGGTGTCATGCAAGCTTTAAACATTTGAGCTTAACTTTTCTTAGTGTTGGACATATCACATATATAATCAATTTGCTTTTCTTACTTGTCCTGCTTCTTGAAAGGCGTTGTCTTTCTATTAATCCTCCTATATTGTCATGAACTGGAAGTGTTTTATTGAATCTTTCGACTTTATGCTGCTAAGAAGTATATATTCTTCCCTCGCTGCATGAGAAGGAAATCATTTGCAATGAGTTCAATGAATCTCTTGACTTTTTGCTGCTAAGATCAAACTGCAGGATCTATATTCTTGCTTGAGCCCTTGGTCTTCGTTGAATCCACTTGATTATTCATTTTTGCTATTTACGGTCCTTAAATTTTTTTTATATACAATGGTAACTTTGTTTGATATTAGTTATCTTTTCTTTTAAACGCATTTCCTATAATTTTTAACTCGAAACTCTTCTCTTTCATTTTGCAGGACATTGAAAAGATCTAAGTTAAATTAAAGGGTTTACATGGGCTATAACTCAAACTCGTATATTTGCGAGTATTCAGAGACCTTAATTAGGCACTTTTGTGGTTATGGACGGTTTTGTAAAATCAACGTACTAATTAGTGGTTTATTTGTACTTTTGTAAGATTCAGAGATTTATGATTTTGGATAATAAACTTAATTTTATTTGTTTTTATTGTTTTTGGACAAGTTGTAGGATTGGTTAATATTATAATTTAATTTGTCATTTGATCTATTTAATTGTATTATATTTATGCAATCAAGTTGAAGCAGTCAATACGTATGTGTATGCATGCATATATACAAATATTAAAAAAAAATTAAAAGATTATATTTATTGTTTTGGTGACGGCTCTAAGCTAACATGTCATGTATGCACAAACATAATATAGTTTATTTGAGAGTTAGTGACGGTTTTCAAATTGTCACCAATAAAATAAAACGGAAGAAATTCTTGTAGCATTCCTGTCAAAATTATCTTTTATGACGGATATAGCCATTGCCAATAGCAAAGTACTGGCGGCTGGCGCCATATTTTTGGTTTTTCATGACGGATAATTATAAGATTAGTGACGGTATCAAACTGTCTCCAATGGGCAATCTAGACCGAATTGAAGCGCTTAAAGTTTTAGTGATGGTTAAGAACCGTCACAAAAAACAAATAAAAGACCTCCAAAAGTGATAGAATGAAACTGAAACCGTCGCCAATACTATTTGCGACGGTTTTTGTTCTGTCATGAAAACCCTTATTTTTGTAGTGTGAAGAGGGATAGTTGAATAAATTTTTTATAATTAGTTATGACATAAAATACTTTGGTCTTATTTTGAAACTCATCACCCCTAATATTATTCAATTTAAAAATCATTGAGAAAAAAAAGGGGTTTAGAATAAGGGACATATTGAAAAATAATAAATATATAGAAGAAAATTTTAGATTTGAGATTAATTAAATGTTTAGAAAAACAAACTTTCATTACTTGAAATAAACTGTTTCAAAATTTCCCAATAATAGCATTGATATTGCCCATCTCTGATTCAACAATCTTACACAATTAAGGGAATCTTTGTGCACATATCACATATTTATATAGCATTGAAAGTAACGGCGCAAAGTAGCAAAAAGGACCCGTATCAAAGAAACGGCTTACTTTTAAGTTGACTCGTGTCTATAAGCGCTGAGCGTACGGTGTCAAAGTTGCACCCACAGCGACTACTCATGCCTTCTACAGCCCCTGCACCTGGCCCCTCTCTCTCTCTCTCTCCTCTCTCTCTATATATATATACACATATATATATATATCATCCCAAGCCCCATTAATATACACTACACCAAAACTTTCTCTCTCTAAATCTCTCCCTCTATATATATATCAGTCCCTGTCTTTCTCTAGGTACGCCTTCTTTGTGTTGTGCACTATATATTACATATAAGAGAGAGAGAAAGAAAAGAAAGGTATTATATATGTACTCTCTCTGTATATCTATCTGTATCTACATATATATAGCTCTGTATCTATATAATCAGAGTGATGGTGTTGGTGGTCTGAAATGTGGGGGTGCATTCCCACATATATTTTTACAAATCTGTTTGTTACGTTATTTCACATTGTCTCCTTTTGTCCCGTCTTTTCTCTCTCTTCATTCTTCTTTGTTTTCTGCATTTTTTTGATCAGCTAATCTATTTTTTTCCTTTCATTTTTAGAGAGAGAGAGAGAAAGATACAATATGGGTTCTGGGTATATAGGTGAAAAGAAGGACCTGGAACAGGTTGATGCTCAGACAGGCAGAGGAAGAACAAGAAATGATCCCCAATCCGGAGACAATAATAACAAAGGTGACCAACTTCTAGATCTTTTTTCAAAAAAAATTTAACAGTATTATCCCAAGTGATCTTTGATTTTAATTTTTTTTTGGATATGGAGGTTGGTGGGTGTTCTATTCTTTGCATGGAGTTTCAGTTGGGTAGAATTTATTTCATTATTCTCTTTTATTAAATTCTCTGTTGGAGAAACTAGTAAAATTTCATTGATGGGACATTTTGGTGACATGGGTTTCTTTTCATTTCTTTTCCTTTTTCTTTTATTATTTTTATAATCCCCAGGTGTTTAAAACTCTATTTTCATCTTTTAATTAATTTTTAAGTCTGTCTGAGAATTTTTTGGATTGAGATCTCTCTAGTGGGGTTTTCTTCAAAGAGCTCTAAAGTAGAGATAAGAGATGTAACCATTGAGTCTGATGTGGGTAAGTGCTCTCTCTCTCTCTCTCTCTCTCTCTCTTACTTCAGTAGTTTCTGTATGTGTTCTTAGAAATTCATTGTTTGATTGATTATATTTCTGGGTAATCTTTTGGGTTTTCTTGTTTATTCCATCAGTATTTATGTGGAGATTGAATTGATGGTCAGATTAATTTATGGACTCTGGTGTGGCATTCATTAATGCTGAAGTGAAACCTTCAGGATTTATCCTTATCGAAGGCATATAATTAAAGCCCTAACCATTTTGGCTTTGTTTGTGTGTGTTTTGCTGGGTACAGTTTCTGGTTTTGTTTGTGTGTGTTCAATTTAGGTGCTCTCTTTCTGTCCCTTTCATTTCAAATTAGCACCAATTAATTATTATATGTAAACACCACACAGTGACACACGTATATATAAAATTAATTGCATTTCTCTCTCTGCACACACAGACACACATGTGTGAGTGTGTGTGTATTTATATATATATATATACACACGCGCGCACACATATGTATTTATATATGTTGTATGTGAAAAAACATACAGACAGAGACAGCTAATTCTTTGTTCTCTTATCTAGTAGTGCTATTAAGCATTGGTTTGTCTTAGTTCTTGGGTGAGAAAGCTAATCCCTCGACACTGATAGATCTCCTCTTGTTCTATGGCTCCTTGTATAGTTGTATATGTAGATACCACACACGTACACACAAATATTTAGAAAACAATAAAGATAGGGCACTTGGAAGATAATTCGGAAAAAAAACACAAATATTACTATTTTCTATAGAAAAAAAAAACTTAAAAAATGCATCTTGGGGAAAAGATTTTTTTTTAAATACCTCATATACTTTTTTCTATACGAGTTATATAGAAAAAAGTTGTATCGGAGGCTTTTGTCGTGTTTTTTTCTGCTGACCATAGTTTTATTCTTTAGGAAATTATGTGTTTTAAAATCCGGATCGGACCGGTTAAAATATGACGGTTTGGACTAATGACCCGGTTTTGGTCAAAACCCGGATTGGCCCGTTGATCATCTGTCCAACCGGTAAACCCGGTTAATTAACTCAGTTGACCCGATTTTTAAATATTTTTATTTACCAAAAAAATTTAATATTAAAATTAAACACTTTTATTAATATTCTAGCTCATCTTTATTATATTTTAGTTCATAAAAAACAAGATTTTTAAATATTTTATTAATTACTAATAATGTATATTTTTATATATTAATGACGTATCCAGACCCATTCACTCGGTACCTTTTTCGATTCGATGAACGGTCCGATTCTGAGAACCTTGAAAATTATTACTTAGACAAATGTTTTGATATTTTCACGAACTCTCTCTCATAGTGTGGGACCCGTTTAGTATTAACGTGAGAGGGTGGTTGTGGAAATATTAATTCCCTTGTTTTATGGATTAATTTCAGCACAATTGCACTTGGGTCCCTCGTATCGTAATTGTAAGGATTTTTGGTCTCTAAAGTTGGTTCACTTTGCATTTGCAGTGTAGTCCAAAAACTTGCATCTGTTAGGGAAGCGCACAGAATATGACACGTGCAACTAATGTAGCCCACTATAACATGTATATGAGGTGTCGTTGCCATCTCTATTTTCTAACAAACAAGAGACCTTGAACTAGAACCCAGAGTAAACTAAATTTCATAACCAAATATGCAGAATTAGGGTATGAGGAGCCAGAAATGGAATTAAAGACATGGGAATCAGAGGAAATCTTCTGACCAAATAAATTTATTTTTAACACTTTCAAAATATCAAAAAGTTTTTGCACCTTACATTTGTTTGGAAAAGCACACAGATTATGACATGTGCAGTTAATGTGCGTCATATGAGGTGGCATCGTCATCTCTGTTCTCTAAAAAAACAAGAGACTTTGAACTACATCGCAAAGTAAACTACATTTTAGGACCAAATATGTGAAATTAGCTCATGAGGAGCAAGGAACGGATTAATTTACATACTGGTCATATGGCTTACTTTGACAAGTTAAAATTCACCCTCTTTTTATATCTAAACATACACATTGTTACTACTGGTGTACAAAGCCCAGCCCCTCCAACAAATAATTCCCATAACGAACCTAAGTAATAGTGGCGTCATAATTCATGACTAAAAGTGCATATAAGCCTTCTTTTATTATACCTCTTTCTTTTTGACCTATTAATTTCAGTATGTGTTTTTTTTTGGCGTTTAGGTGGGGACATTAATTTATATAGTCAACTGTGGCATGCCTGTGCTGGCCCACTCGTGAACGTTTCTCGCACTGGGGATAAAGTTTACTACTTTCCTCAAGGACACGTTGAACAGGTTTTGATCTCCTCATGTTCATCCTCTCAAATTTAATAAGCAGGATTTAATAAGAAAACAATGTTATGTGTAGTTTAAATATTTGACGAAAATGATATTAATACATTTATAGTTAAATTAGAAAAGGAAATAGATCAGTTTGCTGAAGTCATTTCAAAATATAGTTATGATCCTTTTAAGTAATCTTGTCTGTTTGTTATTTAATGAGAACTCTCTCGGTTTGGTTGCGTAATAGATAGGATGGTTTAGTGAATCCGTGATGCAACATGTATGAGGTTTTTTCCCGTATAAATTTATTAAGTTGTTATATCAAATTTGAATGTTTGTTATAGGTTGTGACATACATGAACCAGGATGATAACTCGGAAATGCCGGTCTACAAAATACCTTGTAAAATTCTCTGCAAGGTTGTTAATGTTGTTCTAAAGGTATTTGATCTCTTTATCCACCTCTTTTTACAAAAGGTTTCCATCACGCACATTGCACAGGCTTTTGGCTAAGATGATTTTCATGCTTATTAATTGTAATTTTGCAGGCTGAAGCTAAAACTGATGAGGTGTTTGCTCAAATTACTCTGTTGCCACTGGTAAAGTTTGACAACTAAAATTTGGAATAGATTCAACCTGCTAGATATGCTGAATTTTTATATTCTTCTTATTCATGCTAACTGTTTGTGTTGTTGTGCATTATACGTGCACATAATAAATGTAATTATAATAAATATTATATTTTAATGATGTGTTTGCTCAAATTACTTTGTTGCCACGGGTAAATTTTGTCAACTGAAATTTGGAATACATTCAACCCATTAGACATGCTGAATTTTTATTTTGTTTGTATTCATGCTAAATGTTTGTGTGGTGCATTACACGTGCACATAATAAATGTAATTTTAATAAATTTTAAAAAAATCAATTCCTCAATTCGAAAATGTAGGATTAAGTTTGACTTTTTAAAGTCAATTTGAGAAATTTTCAAATTCACAATTGATGTGATTCATTTAACTTTTGAAAACAATAAATCTTTTAGTAAGTAGTACTATTTAGGTAGTTTATAATTTTCATAATTGTATTGTCTAGCAGTAAATTAATTCATTCCAATTTTGAACTTGAAAATATTTCAAAATGACTTCAAAAAGTCAATATTGATCTTGGAATGCAGGGGTAAAATATAGATTTAGTGCTTTAAATTTTAGAAGTATGAGAAATTACAAATTAAATCTTCAATTGTTTTTTTCTTAAAAGAAAATTGCATGCCAAAAGGAAAAGCAAAAGAATGTTATGCTAACTATCCCTTAAAACTTGGACGTACTTCCCTTTTTATACAGTATGTGAACGTAAATGTTCTTGATTTCTCTTAAAACAAATTCTAAAGCATCCAAAATGAATACAATCTCGGCATCCCTCTACTTTGCAACTTATTTTCCGAAGAGTATTTGAATTCCAGAACTGTTATTTCTTTTATTCTTTTTCCAGTCATTATTTTGAAAATTCTTGTGACGCACAGTTGAGCATGGAAAAACTGTTGAACCAAAACGCTTTTGACAGCAACTAGATTTAGAATCCTACGTGTTTTCATGTTTTATCTTATGATCTTTAATTTCTGAATGCCCATACACTGATATGGTTGGAACTATTGCTTTTTGCAGGCTGAGCAGCCAATTTCTGAAGTTGCAAATTCTTCATCTCAGCTCCGGAGAAGTCCTGCTAGAGCATTTATTAAGAGACTTACCCCATCTGACAGAAGCATGCATGGTGGATTCTCCATTCCTAAGAGATATGCTAAAGATTTCTTACCACCTCTGGTTAGCATTTTCTGAATGATATCTTTTATAGTGAAGCATTGCATCTAATTAGGATAGGGTTATCTTGTAGGTTATCTGTTTACCAATGAATCTGGGTAGTAACAATAGAAAAATATATTTTCATAGTCTTGCATCTCGATGATTATTGCAGGACATGTCTCAGGAAATACCAACACAAGAATTGGTAGCGAAGGATTTGCATGGAACAGAGTGGAAATTCCGCCATATCTACCGTGGTATCTATACCTTATTCTGTACACATCAAAACTAGTATTCGAAATCAATAATTCCACTGGCAGAATATGGACTAAATGGAAGGTTGTTTGAACTATTTGCATAAATTACTAGATTGTGCTTGATTTAGCTGTTTTATATTGGGAGCCCAAGAATGAGGAAAATTGTAGTCATGATGATTATAAGCTTAATGGGTAAATATTGCTGCTATTTTCTTATTAAATCATGATAGGTTCATTTGTGACCACATAAGCAAATCAATGGTTTGATTCCATTAAGCTACTGCATACTTTCTTAAAATGCCAATGTCATTATTTTCTACTGGACATACAACTCAACAGATAATTTTTGCAGGGCAGGGTAACTTATTTTAATTGTCAGATTCCTAATATCCATGAACTGCTCTTCGAATTAATTTTTTCTGTATATACGTTTAACTTGTAAATGTAGGTCAGCCAAAAAGACATTTGATTACCAGTGGTTGGAGTAAATTTCTTGCTGACAGGAGGCTTGCCGCTGGTGATTCAAGTGTTTTTGTTAGGTTCTCTCTCTCTATCTCTATCTCCCTCTCTATATCTCTCTATATAATACACACACACACACACACACACTTTCCATAGGAATCTTTATAAACACCAGTGAATAAGTTGTCAACAGGCTGAATGTAATACTGTAAATGGAGATCTTTTGGCTGTAATTAAGTTATTCTTCCTTGTAGAAAATACAATAATTAAACTAATTTTTTTTAATAGTGGAGAAAATGGAGAACTCTATGTTGGGATCCGCCGTGCAACCAGACCACAGTACAGTGCGTCAGCAACCGTTTTATCTAGCCTCAGTGTGCAACATGGCATTCTTGCCACTGCCTATCATGCTGTTTCTAGTGGAAGCATGTTTACTGTGTATTACCGACCTTGGTAAAGCTAATACTGCATTATATGGCTATGTTGAATCTGAAGCATTTACTACTTTGTAAATTTAGTACTTCAGTTGGGTGCATGTCTTATTGATCTCAAGCAATAAACTTGCTTTATGCATATACCACAGGTCGGGTTCCGCTGATTTCATTATCCCTTATGATCAGTACATGAAATCTGCTGAAATTGATTATTCAGTTGGAACAAGATTTAGAATGCAATTTGGAATTGAGGAATGGTCTGAGCATAAAAGCCAAGTGTGAGTTTTGTTAATAATGGTTTATATTATTCAAATTATTCATGTAGTTTATTTGGCTAGAGTGATTGGTATCTTCTAAAGATCCGTCCTTTCTTTTTCTTTTTTTGGAAAGTACTAACCACTACAATGGATATAATACTAGGTATGGAGGGACTATTGCTGGCATTGAGGATGTGGATCGCGTCAGATGGCGTGATTCCGATTGGAGACGTCTTAAGGTGGCAATCTTGTTCATATGTAGCACAAGCCAATTTTCAACATTTGGCAGTTGGCACCAATTTGCAATCATTCATACATGTCTTCTGTCTATTCATAACCCCATTTATACATATTTCTCCTTTAGGTGCAATGGGATTTTATATCAGATGTGCATGTTCTCCCAGAGAGGGTCTCCCATTGGAGCATTGAGCCTATTGGAGTCACCAAGAAGCGGCGAATAATAGCTCCAAACTCCAATTCAAAGAGGGCATATCCTTCTGACTCGTCAACTACTCAGATTCCTTTCGTGCTCAAGAAAGGTCAGCAATCCTTGTACATCAATTTTTGGGCGATTATTCTTTTCTTACAATTCTTGTAATTTAAGCATGTTAGCATGGCCATGCACTATGTTTTCTTTTACTCTGCTCTGCATTTTAAGTGATAAGCTCCATTTTGGCCTAGACATACTGGAAAGTTCAGCAGGGTATACACATCAAACACAATCAGGGGTCTTACAAGGTCAAGAAATCAGAGCTGTAGGTGCTTCTGAACGGGGCACATCAGCTCAACCAATATTACCACACTGGAATTTGCAACCTAATCCTGGTCAGGGCCAGACGCAAAGTAGCATTACAGGAAATCAAATCCAGCAGCCTTCTGAAATACGTGATCGGCTTTTGCTTACTCCTGCCGGTTCAGTATTGCTTCCTGGTGAAAATACTCCAAATTTTGAGTTGGATAACTTCTACCGCGCAATACTTGCTTCCAAAGGAAACTGTGTTGAAGCTAGCGGAAGTTTACCTGTTCCAAATGCAAACTTCATCAGTCCTACATATAGGGAGGACTGGAAGGCTTCTGAAAAAGGGTATGGGAAGGAAGTTGGACAGACCCAACCAAATGCCAGTGGTAAATTCATGCTTTTTGGAGCCAATTTATTCGAAAGCCCTTCAAAGCTCCTTTCCCCTCAAACTGTGGTCTCCACTGAGCACACCAGACTTTCTAGTGTTCCTCCAGCGATATCTCAGCCGAGATTTTCTGAAGCCATCCATGTATCAGATCCAGCTAAGGGTGATTATCGCAAACTCTCAGAGAATCAGTGGAAGAATTATTGGTCCTCCACTAATCGAACCTGCACAAAGGTGGGTCATTTAGCAATTGTTCAGAATGAATTTCATTGAAAGAAAATTTGCTGATAAAATCTTATCCAATTAAATTTCTTGAAACTGTGGTTTCGTTTTCCCTTCCCAGGTACTGAAGTATGGAACTGCTCTTGGACGATCGGTTGATCTCAGGCGTTTTTGTGGGTACAAGGAACTCATTGTCGAGCTTGATAAGTTGTTTGACTTCAATGGATCTCTGGCTGATGGGAAAAATGGGTGGAAAATAATCTTTGAAGACCGTGAAGGGGACATGCTGCTGCTGGGAGATTGCCAATGGCCGTAAGTATCAAGTACCAAATATATTTTCCCTTTCCAGTAGGCTTGATTCATAGTAAAACTTTTAGAAACCTAATTAATCACTACAAATGCAGAGAATTTAGGGGCATGGTGCGAAAGATGTTCATCTATCCAAAGGAAGAGGTTGATAAGATGAATACAAGGAAGACAAAGTAGAGAGCACAAGAAGCTCCTTTCAAGGGTCACTTCTGCTTTTGGCTTCTCTATATATGATATGAATTACTTAGTAGTATTCAAACATTTTATAGTTAATTATAATGGCTCAGAAATTGTGAGACTTCAGATATGTAATAACTATCTCTTGTCCGTAGACACAATAAGTTTCCTAGTAGATGATGGTCTTAATATGTCATGGAAGGTGGTATGAGAATAGCAGACATGATTGATAATACAGTGAATGCCTCTATTTATGTTGTTTTTGTAAAGTTGGTTTCTATTCTTTTGGTTGTTGTTAACAATTGTGAACCAACTTTATCGGCGTTGGCCTTGCAGTCTCAGTTAAGTAAATCAAGCTTCTAATTGATAAGAATGGTAATTTCTTAACTATCTAATCAATCGGATTACAACAATTTACAATCTTATTACACTTGATCTGGTGCAGGAAACTCTAAACTCTTCATGGATGTAAAACCACCATCCACCACCAGATTATGCCCACTAACATACTTGGCCTCATCAGATGCTAGATAAACTGCAGCATTTGCTACATCACTGGGTTCACATTTTGCACCCTTTAGTGAACCTGCATTATGTATCATGTCAATAAGCTTTTGTGCATCAACCCCTGGAAAGAACTGCCTCATATCATCCATGGAAAATGGAGTTGGAATTGCAAAAGGCGATATACAATTGATCCGAATCCCATATCTGCATAGCTCTGCTGCCACAGATTTCACCATCCCTATAATTGAAGACTTTGATACTGAATATGTATGTTGCGCTAGACCACCCATTATTCCCGTGACACTTGCAGTGCAAAGAATGGAACCACTTTGACGTGGGATCATCACACGTGACGCATGCTTGATCCCTGCCACAACCCCTCTGACGTTGATCGCCAGGACTTGGTCAAATGTCTCGAGGTCTAGGTCAATTATGCTTGGGTGGGTATGGCATGCAACACCTGCATTGTTGTACATAATGTCTAGTTGACCATGTTTGGAGACGGTGTAATCGACTGCACTAGAGATGTCGGACTCTATAGTAACATTGCAGGGAATGAATGTGGCATTTGGTCCAAGTTCTGTTGCTACGGCCTGGCCGAGTTGGTGCTGGATATCGGCGATCACAACTTTGGCACCGTGAGATATAAACTTGGTTGCAGTTTCTTTTCCAATGCCACTTGCTGCTCCAGTGATCAAAGCTACCTTGCCTTCTAGTTTGCTTTGTAAACAAAGAGATGGTCGAAGCTCAATCACAAAAAGAGTATATCCTTGATGTGCATCTCAGATTACATTTCAAAATCACCACCAACGATTGGCAAAAAACAAATCACTACTAATTGCAACAGAGTGATACAGGAGGCAGGCATCCAACTAAAGTTCATTTCTTTTTGGTCAAAATAGGTATAATTTTCAGTAAAAGTTGTTCTAATTTACAAAAGAATGCCAGGTGATATTCTATGAAGTATAAACAATAAGTTGCAGAAGTATAATTAAAACTCGGCACTAAGCCATCATAGCATGGAATGGATGATTTGAGAAATATAAAATCCATCTTTCCCAAAATTTGAATGTGCCAAATCTCATTATACTATAAACAACTTCTAATCATGGTTGTTAGAGCCTGTTCATTTGCCACTATTCTCCTGTTTGACAATAACTTATTTTTCTACTTATAAGTTGATCTTTAAGTCTAAAAAAATAAGTAACCCCTCTTTTTATTAATGTTCTTTTTAGTAATCTTTACATTTAATTTTAACTTATAAGTCATTATGAGAACACATTCATAACTTGTTTTAACTTAATTTTAGACTTATAAATCAAATTGATATCGAACGCTTTTATTTATAAGTCACAACTTAAAATAACTTATAAATCGACTTTTAACTTTAAGTCATTTTAAAATAAGTCGTCGCAAGCTAATATGTATTGAATTTATATGAACAATGATACACCACATTTCAATTGGCTACACATGCATATATCAGCAAAACTTTTAACTTCATATCTCATTATCATTATAAAATTCTACATAGTCAAATTATACGAAATGATAGACACACGCACACAAACAGATATTGAGTGAGAGGTTTATATATGCAACAGACCTTTGTGTAGAGAACTGTCTGTTGAAGCTTTCGGCAATCAAAGCTCTTGAAATGAAAATGCTTCTGCGGTTAGATTTGCAATAGAAATTGAACTATTATATATAAAGCTTTGTACTGTAATTAACAAATTATGCAACAGAGAAAATACAAGCCCTTATATGGCAAGGCTAATGAACTGATTCATGATTTTGACCTCTTTTAAATTCAAAGACCCGAGAGAAAGAAGCAACTTGGGGATTGGGGATGGACTCAGATTTCCAATTGCCTTGTTCATTCCGTATATATATATATATATATATATATATATATAAAAAAAATGGTAAACACAAAAAAGAAATAGAGACTGACCTTGATATATTCTTGAGCATCTTTCCGCAGGGAGGATTGTTGTTTATTTGGTTTAGAGAGAGAGGCTGGCTTCTTGGAGCAGTTGTATAAATAAATAGAAGCAGCACAAAGGCGAAAGACTAGAGACAGAAGATACTCGAGAGCTTAAAATAGACAAATGGCATGTTAAGTTGGGGGCCTAACCAAATACTACTACTACTGTTAGAAAAGAAGGTGCCTTTACAATTCTTGGATTGTATTATGACTCATGGAGTATTAAAGATATGAAGTTTAATTTCAGTCCTACAAAAATAAACTCACCAGTATTATGTTTTACTATTTTTTTAAAAAAAATATGAGAAATATAATTTTCATTTGTTGGGAAAAAAACATGAGAAATATAATCTTATAATTTCCACTTATAAGATTATTCCATCTATCCTAATTTAATTGCTTTTAACTAATTTATTTATTTTGGAAATATATCTATTCATAAGTTCTTTTGTTATTTCTTTTAAATATAAGCTCGACTAGATTTAGGTGATGGATGGGTTAAATGAACACAATGTACCGTGAGTTAAACATGCACATTAATAAAAAGCCTAAAAGTTGAGTTTTAGCTAATGAGTAAATATATTCTCTTGCCCATCAGAAATCAAAATCAAAATCTTTGGAGTTTAAAGAAAATATGTGGCTGGCTGGCTGGCTGGCTGGCTGGCTGGCTGGCTGACTGGGGAATTACTCCCACCCATCAACATACAAACCCCAAATTAATCTCAACAATTCAATAAAGAAAACAAAGTCTAATTAAAACTAATAATCTCTAACAGTTCAATATCAAATTGTAGTACTACAATTCAATATCTACTCTAATATATACATGTACTCTTAAATAACACTGTTAAAAAAAAAACCCACCTTCTCAAAGTAAATAACTTGATGAATTCAGAATCAAATGAAAACCCTTAAATAGACCAGCCTTGACTTGCAGGAACTTGAAGAAATCTCGGATGAATCCATATTCCTCTCATATGACAGGTCTTAGATCCTTCTGAAACTGCCTTTGTATCTTCATTATGAATAAAAATGCCAACTTTCTCTCTACGTATCATCGTCCCACAAGTAGAAACTGCAACATTTCCCTCCAACTTCAACAAAAGTTTCATGCCAGCGTCCAAGAAATAGTGCTTCCTTGACACAAATGGCATGCGATCAGTATTAGGGTCGTCATTATTTTTCACAACGTTGTAAGGGTTGACTTTATCATTCTTTGGTGAAAATGTAATCAGTGCCATAACCTTCTTGTCCACAAAATAGAAAACTTGTTCATGTTCACAGTAAGTACCACATGTTATGGCACCTATGCTATCTTCACCATCACGACGATTACAAGTATGTGTAGTCCATGTATTTTCTCCGCGATGAATCACATTTAGCTCCAACCTTTTTTCATCACAACGGTTAACGATTGAAACTACGCAGTCTTGACAAGTTGGAGGGGATGAAAATGCAGCAACATGGTCTACAAGTTTGGTGTGGGGGTATTCAGGGAGGTCGATTTTTGATCTAGAAAAGGGGCAGAAAAAGAAAATTGAACTTCCACGGGATAAAAGTAGCCAGCCTTGATCTGATGCAAGGCAAATTGTTCCTTGTAATTCAGGGAGGTTGATATTGTACTTATTTTTCTGTGTCACATCGTACAAGATGCAATTTGTTGAACCTTCATTGCAGAGTAATAACCAAGGGTGGGACTTAATCTCAGCTGATGATGTGGGAGAAGCCGAGTGCCAGTCTTTACAGACGGAGCGAAAACTGAGAAAATCTATAAGGCCTAAACCGTTGGCAATTGATGACATAAGGTCACTAGGAGCATTAGACCATGATCTTGTCGTTGTGAGAATGCTGCAAAACAGATCCATAACTGTGAAAAAAATGTTCTGAAAGTAAACATGCTAATTTATGCTTGGGCAATATACATACCCTAATATGCATTGCAAGACTGTACAACATAACCCTAAATGCATATTTGGGAATCCAAGTATACAACTATCACCGTATTAAAATATGGTTTTACTAAACTAGGACCCAATAAACAAAACTCAAATGTTTTATACAAACATATATAGCTCAACTAGAAGCCCAAAGGGACTGATCTATCTTAAGTAAAGTACTCCAATTGGTCCTCATCAGTTAAATGCCTTAAAGATCATGTACTGATTTGATTCTAACCCCGGTGGAGTTTCCCAGCTGTTCCGGCCGTCAGCCACGGCATTCTTTAGTGTGCAAGTCTCTAAAAATACGGCATATAACAGACCGCATATATCCACTGAATAAAAAACTCATGAAAATAACAAAACTAGTTTGTGCCTTATTCAAACTTGAAAGATATTAAAAATTGAAAAGTAAGGCCGCCACACTTCAAAAGATAAAGATATATATATATATATATATATATATATATATATATAAAATAAAATACAAATAATTTTGAATTTTCCGCACACTCAATAAATCATCCTGGTAAAATCAAAGTTTGGGATAAATCTACACTGTTAAATACGGTCTTAGAAAGCGCGGGACACATCCAACCATACACTAACCAATCCATTGATCTAAATAAAGGGAGTGACACGGTCTGTAACAGAGGGAGTGTAAGCTTTGCCATAGGTACAATTATTATTTTTCTATGATTGGAAAATCAAACATGCATGGTATTGTCTCTATATAGATTGCGATAATATTCCGAAACAAATCACATGAAAAAAAAGAATATATATATATATATATATATATATGGGCGGATCAATTAACCGATTTTTTTACACAATTTTTTGACTCCTATATCGCAAGTTTTTGTAAATATAAAGGGATTAACATCGATCATAGGGTTTGAAAACAAATCATAAATTGAGTTTAACAACAAATATGAAAGTAAAATCTCCAAGAAAAAATCAATGTGGACATTAATTATTAATTTGCATGATGATTAAAATAATATTAAAAGAATACCGTTGACGTTTTGGTGAAGGCGGCAGCATCTTGTGGAAGGAGGAGATTAAACCAAAAGTGTGGAATAACGAAATCACTGTTTGGTACTACTACTTATCACTGGTTGGAGTTGGACACCAAGCAGAAGAGTTCAACTCAAACTTTAACTGCATTTTTTATTTATTTTGTTTTTGGTATTTATAGTTATTAATTAAATAGTTATTCATGTGGGCATTTGGTTTAGTGGTATGATTCTCGCTTTGGGTGCGAGAGGTTCCGAGTTCGATTCTCGGAATGCCCCTCCCAATTTTGCTCTAGTTTAATTTACCTTTTATTTTATTTAAGAAACAAATTAGGAATTATCTTCTTGTTTTGATTTCATTTTCTCCTAGTCCAACTTCTTAGTGTTCCGTACACTAAATTTAAAAAAGATAAGTTTTAGTATTTTAAAAATAAAAAAGTGTTATAATTTCACTTATTAATAATTTTGAATATTAAAATTAGAGTTACAAAGTTTTGTCTTATGTAAATTTATATTATAAAAACTAAACAAAAAATAGTAAAAATCTCATTTTCATTAATCTTTTAATGTTGAAGGAACTCACTAATCATTATTAAAACAACATGAGTAAGATTTTGAGAAAAGATGGAAGATGGAAGATGGAAGATGGGAGATGGGGGGTGGGAAATTAAAAAAAAAAATAGAAGGGGCATTCCGAGAATTGAACTCGGGACCTCTCGCACCCTAAGCGAGAATCATACCACTAGACCAAATGCCCTTAATGGTGTATGCATCTTCTGAGAATGTAACAATGCTTAGTAAAAAATAGTATCTTCCCCTATCCCAATAGAAGCGTTCAATTTACATTATGAAACCATCCCTCTTCCTCCCTCTAATTACTCCCTTTATATAAGAATTATTTTTTAAATTCGGATTGACGTGGAATTAAAGATCTCTAATGAATTTAGCATTTCAAAATAGTGAATGAATGATGCACTGTAATATGGATCCTCCTACCCAACTCCGCCGCTGATTGTACTAATTTGAATATTAATACTAGGGCTATTTTTGTTTGTAACGATTATAATTTCAAGATTATAATTATAATCTAATAAAGACTATTAAGTTATTTTATAATCCTTAACTAAATTTGAAAACAAACAATACATTTGAAATTAATAATCATATCCCAAGTATAATCCTTACAAACAAACATAGCCTAGGAACATTACTAAGACACAAACTATACACATGAACAAACAATATAAAAAAAATAAAATAAAATAAGAAGTAGAACCTACAATTAGATGTTTTATATATTTTCATCCTAAAACAATACATGAGTTATACTCTTTGTGGACAATTTTTTGTATAGAGTTTCTGCACATAGTATTATTCTAATACTTGGGCCTTTTGGTCTCCATTGTACCCCCAAAAAAAAGAATGATACACTAAAAGGTAAATGGTAACATGCTAACATTTATTTTGGCTAAAAACTTCTGTTGAATTGCTATTTTGGGGATTTGGTAAACAGTAAAAGTATCATTTAATGCCAGTTCAAAAGAAGCCAGCCTCGCTCTCTTTCTAACTTTTTACCCCAATATGACAAACAAGTTGCAACCAGATTGCATAATGCTGAATTTTACATACAGGAAGTAACCAGAACAAGATATTCAAAATAAGAACAAATTCAACATACTAGCACTAGCATCAATTGATTACAATTCTATGAGCTATGAGCCTGAGAGTATGAAACTAAAATGCAAAATAAGTTTGATCTCCACTCAAAGATAAGTGAATGGATAATAACTAAATAAAATTGTTAGGCTTTTGAATTGCACCACCAAATTCCATAATCTATTCATAAACTTCCTCTTCATCACAAGAAACAAATGCTACCCAAGATGCACCAATTTCCTTTCTTTCCATACGTCCAAAATTCTCAGACCAACTTTTGACATCCCGTGCAAATCATAGTGATGAACAAAACCAACACTATCACCAGACTAATGATTAACCTCAGAAGTTTGTGTTTGGGTATTCGTATTGGAACTATCTAAACCTCCAGTTGTTGGTGCTGATGGAATGGCTTGATACATAGCTGGTGTAAACATTGGAGGGGCACCACTAGAAGCAGGTGTGCTCCCAGGAACCATTGGTGGGGGATTCATCGCCATGGGCATTTGACCATTAACTTGACCAAGCAAGGAAGGTACACCAGGTGGCGCTGCCATTGGGGGCATGCCCGGGGCAGAGACATAACCTGTCCCCAACAATCACAAAAAACAAGCACAGTATCAGTAGGATTATAAAACCACGTGTCCATGACGTTGACACCTAATACTTCACCATAATAGTCATAGACAGAGTCGGACCTCTGATTTAGCTTTAGTAGGGGTATTAAGAAAATGCATGAACCATTTAAACTATATATCTTAAGTAGTACAACTAAAATTTCAATTGGAAAAATAAGAATTTTGAGTATTATACTTCCTGCTAATATTTTTCCAATATATATCATTCTAAGAGCACAGTATTATCTATTAATGAACTCAATTCAACAGAAAGCAAAAAACTCGATAGGATTACAGTAAGATTCTTGATTATCATTTACTAGAATATTCTGGCAATTGTTAACAATCCCAAATTCAACAGGAAAAAAAAATCTAAGTTAATAAGAATATACCACTTGGTTCACTCCCTATGTTTTAAAGAAAGAGTACTACTTATATTGCCCTTTTTACCCTCCGAATAATAAGGTTTGTAGTTGACACATAAATATCAATCTTTAGATGATCTTTTTCCAATATTAAACCTTAAGGGAAAAAAAAGATGTCCTAGTGAGTCATATGTAAACCTTCAAAATTAAGAGGGGGGGAGGGGGAGGGGGGGGGAAAGGGTCAACTAAAGCGTACTGCTAATTTTTTATGGCGGAGGGACTATTAAAATCTTTAACACTTCATATCATGTCTTCAAATGGTGACATAGATCTCAAAAGAACTCTACTCAACAACTCAGACAAGCCATGCTAGGTTTATCCTATGGGCAAAAGAAGAGAATCCATAAATGGGGCCTGTACAAACATAGACTTATAACCGACTGTTAACTGACAACTGATCCCTAAATTAATATTCAGACTGGTATGCACACAATGAATTCATCTACCTCTCTTGCGGCATAAATAAGACTACACGCTGATCACTATCTTAACTAATGCCTAAATACATAAATAGGTTATAGTACCTAAATTAATTTTTAGTGTTTATTCCACACATCACATCCAATTATGATCCAGGACATGAGCATTTACATGTGAGACCAATTAGTAACTGGGTCTAACCAGGGGTTGACGAACCCCCAAGTCAGATTATTTGGCTGACCCACAAATGACAGGCAGTCAAGCACCAATAATTCATGCCATTCTTTATCGAGAACATATTTGATCTTAACGTTCCTCATAAGAAGATGCATATACACAAATCACTACAACCACCAATATTTGCGATAAAAACACCACATAAGTGACATTTAGATATCTTCATAAATAAATGGTTCTAATTTACCTGGTCTAGGAAAAACTGGAGGCCTCATTCCAGGGAGTAATGGTGAATTTACAGGCAACTGCATGTTCCCACGCATCAGCGGCATCATCGGAGTAGGAAAAACAGGAAGACGAGGTCTCATCTGGTTGTACGATGCACCAACTTGCTGGTAGGCGGCAGTTTGCCCAAGATGTGCCTTAACCCTTTGGTCAATCAGAATTTGGTTTTGTTGTGCCTCATATTGCAAGTAATAATCTCGCACATTTGCCTGCACAGAGTAAGCACATAAGAAACCTCAGTATGACATGATGATTTAAACATGAAACACAGAAGCAAAACCTTATGTTTGTATCCCGCATTGTGCTGCTTCCTAACAGAAGGCTGAAATTACAAAGAGCAACAAACCAACGTCAAAATCAAAATATTAACCTCCAGCACATAAGAGTCTATATAATGTGGGTAATAGTAGTATATTACTTCAAACTTAACAATGATGATCATACGACACGATTGTGCTAATATAAAAAGAGGAATATATACATTAAAAGATAAAGCGGAAAGATAAAGGACAAGACATATCATGAAACAGCGAGAAGACCAGTGACGAAGAGAGCAACTTTTTACAACATTAGGAATGATCCAGAGGAAATGTACCTGGTCTGATACTCAAGTTTTTTAGTTGTACCAAAAATAACAACTACAACAATAAACCAAGGTACTTGCTGCATGGAAAATTAGGTACTCAACTCATAAATGGTCAGCTCTCAACACTAAACACAGTTAACAACCATAAAGTGAAACTACTCAACTTCTAGACTGGAAATTTTCACAGATTCATCGTTAATTATCACAACCTGATATAGCTTGTATTTTATGAATCAAAATTTGTTCACTCAGCCAATGAATTTATATACAATCACATAATGAAAACTAAAAACAAACTTTGAGTGCCGGAATGACTTACTGAATCATGCGTCAAGTATGTGTCACAATAATCACAATAGTACCTGAAATTTTCAACCAAAAAGGGAAATACATCAGTAAAAAAAACAACTCTCAAAATTAGGTTCATAATTATAAACTAATCTAAATAACAGATCACACTGTTCGTACCGAGGCATCGTTGAGTATGACCGAATGAATGTCCCAAATTTTTTGTCAAAAAATTGACGATTGAAAAGAACCCTAGAAAAGCTAGATACAGAGAGAGAGACTGAGGAGGGAAATTTAGGACGGCCAAAAGTGAAGGGATAAAATTGTCATTATAACTATGATTGAATGACAATAGAAACGACATCGTTCCCCACCTAATAATATGACATAAAATCCCAAAATAGCTTAAAGATGCTGCTGTTTGGCTGTTGGTGTATGCAACGGTTGAATAGTCTCTTTTTTCAATAAAGCAACAAATCCGCTGATGAAATTGGACTAAATGGATGGCGATTCGCCTTTGGGAAAACGTATCCCTTCAGGTTTTCTCTCTCTTCTTCATTTTCATAACCAAAATTTGCAGGACTAATCTTTTGGGTTTTTTTTTTTGTACATTTTGTTAACTAAATTTTGCGATTGATGCCTGAATTGAATGAAGTAGGAACAACAATGAGAGTCGATGAGAATCAGAATTGGTGGGTTTCGCCATCCAATGTTGTTTATCATTTTGGTACCAGTGGAATGTCTGTTGCAGCTGCTACTGGAATCACTCACCCTTTAGGTTTTTTTCTTCCGTCATGCTTTTTTATTACTACATTGGTTCTCTGTCCTTTTTTCTTTTGGTTTTGTTTCATATTTAGATGGGTTTTGTTTCATATTTAGATGGTATGTCGGGAACTTGAATGTAAAAAAAAAAGGAAAAGGAAATGTAATCTGCCATCCATTACACTATATTCTAACATTTTTTTGATATTAGATACAGCATTTAGCGTGATAATTGGTGTTTGACAGATTCAGTGACAGGTCAATTGCTTCATATAAAGTAATCTATTGATGGAGAAATTATGAAATTCAAGGTGGGTAGGATCAAGATATAGTGGGTAAGAATGGAGGGTTAGGATTTAGTGTTAAGAATGAATGGCTTAGATGCATTCCCATGTTATATTGTATTTCCTTTATTTTAAATAGCTGAATGTGGGTCATTAGAAAAAATAAATAAAAAAGGCTTAAATATGTTTCAATACCCTAAACTATCTGACATTTTTCACTCCGATGATTCACCTTTTAATTTTATCAATTAGATGAGTAAACTATTAATTTTTTTCACTTCTGTCCAATTTTTCTTGGCATGTCAAAAATTGCTGACGTGGCCTCTTAAATAGAGCCATGTCCAGCTGATGTGTATTAAAAATAAAATTTTTATCATTTTATTAATTTAAATTGTTTAAGCAAGGGTAAATTTGGAGAACCATTCAAGTTGAACCACCCCATCTTCCTTCATCCCAGACTCTCTCACTCTCTCTACATTTCTTCATCAGTCATACGTCCTCATCCGATCCCACTCACCACCACAAGTATGGAGCCGGCTCGAAAACCAACGGCTTCGCGATACCCACCTGATCACCGTTTCAAGAAAAAAAAAAAACTCATAGATATATTACCAAAATAACAACTCAGATCTATAGCTCCTCAAGTACTAAATTACCAAAAAAAAATAGAGAATCAGCGTGGAAAAAAAACCTGTCTCCGATCTACCTAGTCATCCAATAGCTAGCAATATCCATATTAGGAGAAAAATAGAGGAAGAAGAAGCTCACCGTTTCAGAAAAAAACACTCATACATATATTACCAAAATAACAACTCAGATTTGCAGTTCCTCGATAACTAAATTACCAAAAAAAACAGAGAATTAGCCTGAGAAAAACCATGTCTCCGATCTACCTAGCCATCCAATAGCTAGCAATATCCAGATTTGGGGGGAAATAAAAGAAGAAGAAGAAATGGGTGAGATCTTTCCTATGTTTTCCTTTCTTTTGTTTACCATCTCCATTAAAAAAGGGAAAAAGAGGAAGATGAAGAGAGGGGGATGGGACGGGGAACAGTGTCGGAGGCAGAGGAGGACGAGGGACTGGGATGTGAACAGGGGGAATGGTTCACAGGTAAGGTAAGGGAGGGGGAATAGTAGGAAAGAGAAGGACTAATATTTAGTTTTGTTTAATTGTTGTTCTGTTATGTTTAAATATTATTATTTGATTTTTAATAATAATCTACTATTCATCATTCTCTTGATTTGGTCGAATGTGGAGATCATCTTCTTGGACAAAGCTGCTATGAGAACTAAAGTTGAGCTATGCATCTTGAAGCTGGTCTCACAGTGTAGTTCCTCAGAAGGAAAATCTTGGGATGTATTGAAGCATACATTGGGTTGCATTTGTGATGAGGACATGCCTAGCTTGGACGAGAGTGGAAAGTATGAAACGGAGCCGGTGCGAGTTCATGTTGGACCAGTGACAAGAGCTCGAGCTAAACGTTTTAAGGAATGACCTAACGGGCTTATTCAAGAAGTTAGGAATGATATGGGTTCAAGTTCCAGGGCTATTGAGTTAACTTCCAAGTTCGTGAATGTGTTGCAAGTGAACCAGAAAACAAAAGGAAGGAAAATGGGTTGCCGCGCCCTGCTGACAAATATTGGTTCTCTGCTAGACCAGCGTTGCCGCGCCCAAGTCCAGGACAAAACTGGCACTGTCGCACTGTGCATAATTTTCTAGGACTTAGTGTTAAGAATGAATGGCTTAGATGCATTCTCATGTTATCTTGTATTTCTTTTATTTTAAATAGCTTAATGTGGGTCATTAGAAGAAATCAATAAAAAAATATAACTTTGTTCCGATCTATCTTCTTCTCCTCTCTAAATTCTTCTCTGTTTATTCTATAATTTATGGAGTTATTGCAAGAGACTCTAGAATCTTGCTTCAGTTAGGGCCCTGCCTGCGCCCCTTTAGTTTCGTCTCTGGGAGAAGCTGTGCTTTTGTCTAAGCTATTAAATGATGTGTAGTCTCTAAATACTGGTATTGTCCAGAGTTAGAATATTCAACATTCATGCATGATTTGTTTGATACTTGGTGTTTGATTCACTGGCTGATTTGTCAACTGGTGGCTTTTAGTGAAGGTATCTTACAGTAAAGCTGTAGAAAGAGTATTGTTTATTGAGAATTTAATTTGTGTTTGTAAGTAGTTTTAAATTACTCAAATAATATTTTGATGTTCGTTGTCTTTGTTTCTAAGTTCAAATGCATGACAGCACGAGTAATTTTGAGAAGCACCAAATTTTGGTTCCTCTGAAAATTGTGGACCTGTGGTTGAACTGAAAGGCTTTACTTCTGAAATTACTTTTTCATCTTAATAGACTAAAATGCTTGTTATAATATGTGGTGCTTTTTCTACCATACTTAATATGATCATCCAAGTTTTCATCAAATTGAAGGCAAAGACACTGAAACTCTCCCTCACTCTCACTATGTGTGTGGAAGTGATAAAGTTCTGAGAAAGATTAAATTATAATTAGTTTATGCGAGTAAACCCAAGGAATTTTTATTTTATCAGTTGTGTATACCTGTATAAAATGATTAATCTGACTTTGGATTGCAGATGTACTCAAAGTTAGGCTGCAAATGCAACTTGTCGGTCAGAGAGGTCCCCTTACAGCAATGGTATGAAATGAACATTTTTCATGAGAATCTGGTTTATCAGATCATCCCGTAGCTACGCTATATCATTTGTGGAATGTGCGTGCATCAGGGACAATCTTTTGTTCAAGTTGTGAAAAATGAAGGGCCTACGTCTTTGTATCGGGGATTGACACCTGCGCTGATGAGGTCAGTTCTTTATGGTGGTCTCCGTTTAGGCTTGTATCAACCATCAAAATATGTCTGTGAATCAGCTTTTGAGTCAACCAATATCTTGATGAAGATTGCATCTGGAGCATTCTCTGGTGCCCTTGCAACTGCATTGACCAACCCATTTGAAATTCTAAAGGTACTTTGTTATAAACCCTCTATTGAACCTCTTAGACCCTGTCTTACATAATAGTTCTCTTTCCTTTAGGTGAGGTTGCAGATGAATCAAAACTCAAGTAGAGGACCAATTGGGGAATTGCGGAGAATTTCTTCAGAAGGGGGAATAATTGCTCTTTGGAAGGGGGTTGGCCCTGCTATGGTTAGAGCTGCTGCTTTGACAGCATCGCAGCTGGCAACATATGATGAATCAAAGCGGGTCAATTTCTATGCATGCTAATTTTTGCTTTGTATTTCCGAGTAATTTCCAATTGTTTCTGCTAAGTTTAACTTTATATAGTGTCTACTCAGCGAGAATGTTTTGGAGTTTGTTTGTTTGTCCCTCAAACTTGAATGAATGTATAGTATTTTAGTGTGCAAACCCCTTATTTTGAACAAACTCATGTTTAAAATGAAATCATCTTAAATATTATATGTAAAAGGATGAATCATGTCATTATATAAAAATATAAAGATGACCAAATAGGAACAAATGGTGTAATCTTTCACTTTCCTAAATGTGTTCATTCAAAATGAGGAGTCTACATATCAAAATAATGTACAAAATGTAAATGGTTCCATTTTAGGGGCAACCAAATGTGCTCTTATTATTTTCCTTCTCATTTCTTTTTCTTATTCTACCGGCTTTTACATTTTAATTTTATTTTGCACTAATGCAGGTCTTGCTCAGATGGACACCTCTTGAAGAAGGAATTTATTTGCATCTCTTGTAAGAAACTTCTCCTTTCCTTTACCTTTGGTTCCCTTGAATACTTTGACCTGAGTTTTAAAGTTTTTTAGCTCTTGAAACACCCAAGGACCAAGATAGACAGGCTGAACGTGTTGATCTGATTGCCTGACCTATCAATACGAGAACCAAGAAAAATATAGTACAATAACTAATATTCTTTTATATGTAGGACTCATTTTTTTCTTCAGGCACTGATGTATTCTTTATATTTATATTATTTGTGGAATATAAAAAAGGTTGTCAACTTTATATATAATTAGTGAGGTGACAGTTATACTTGTTTGAACCTGCTCATTTTGGGTTGATCCAATAGTTTGACATGAATGATAAAAGAAAAAAGGTCCAAGCTTTAGAATCTTTTCAACAATAATGCCCAATCCTATTTTTCTATATTTCTTATTAGTGTTATCTAACAGTAGTTTGCATGTTGTGAAGCTCAAGCACAATAGCAGGAATTGTGAGCACCTTCGTAACTGCACCAATGGATTTGATTAAAACCCGTCTCATGTTGCAACGAGAATCTAAAATAGTTGGAACCTATCAAAATGGATTTCATTGTGCATACCAGGTATGGCCATTTTCTTTTCTAGTTATTTACATATCCTAGTGGTACCACAATGTTATATGGTTCATCTTTTCTTTACTCTGATTTCTATGTTCTCCATTAGTAGTAGGATTTACTCTACTTCATCTTGAGATTGTTTTGATATATGATGTGGTGTGGTGCATTGGTAGTGTGGTGCGATCGGAAAATCCTGGTCAAGTTGAAGGGAAAGTTTTATAGGATGTGGTTGAGACTAAAAATGTTATATGGAGCTGAATCTGGGTGACCAAGAAGCAATATGTGCATAAGATGGGAGATGTCCAAAATGAGGTTAGTAAGCTGGATATGCGACCATACAAGGTTGGATAGGGTCAAAAATGAGGATATTAGTTAAAACTGATTTGGTGATATCCAGCGTCGACCTATAATTGCACCAGTGGGAAGAGGAGTCTTGCAAGTAGAGGGAGGGGGGAAGGGGTAGGTCTCTGTCTGGGAGTTTTAAAAATGGGGAAAAGGGGATAGAAAAATATGCGTTGTCGGGAAGATTTTTTTAGGGAGAGAAGATAAAACATGGGTGTCTTGGAGTTTTTTTATGAGACTAAGGGAGGGAAAATTAGGCCTATTTTCTTTCCAAATATTTTTTGAAAGCTGATATTTTCACATAAGTCTCTCACATGGAGATCTGGAAATATCAATTTTTTACGTAGAAACATCAGTTTCCTATTTTTTAGGTTTGGAGAGAAAAGAAAACCTTTATTTCTCTTACATCCTCTTTTTTTCACTTCTCTTTCTTCATTTTAAAACTCACGGACACAGCCTTAGGAAAGTTTTACCAATAGACTTGAAAAGGTGGAATATTAATTGCATTGTCATTGATAGGAGTGAATGGAGAAGTACAATCTGCATATCGGAATCCGAGTAGGTGTTCCACTTTTTTGTCTTTTGTTTTGGTTTTTTGGTTTTCTCTTTTCCCTCCGCTTTTTTCCTTTTTTCTTTTTTCTTTTTTTTTTCATTTTCCCCTTCGTTTTCTTTCTTTTTTTTGCTAATTGGGGGTGGGGGTGGGGGTGGGGGTGGGGGTGGGGGCGGGGGTGGGGTGGGGGGGAATTGAACTTAAAACCTCTTTGCTTGGCAAGAGGCCTAGAATACCACTCAAGCCAAATGCTCTCGGTTTTCCCCTTCGTTTACATTTTAACTTTTTTTAGTATGTGTGTGTGTATGCATGTATATACTTTTTTCAGTTTATTTTATTCTATTTGTATGTTTATCGGTTTTAATTTTTCTATTTTTCTCCTTGCCTTTCTACTTTTATGCTTACATATGGGATTCATTTTCAGCATACACTATTAGTGTGGGATAAAAGGTGTAGTAAGCTAAATTTAGCTAGTTTTGAGTATGTTTTGGTCCTATGTTGTGATTGGCATTAGCTTTTTTAAAAAAGGTTGCAGCCTTTCAAGAAATGGGCAAAGGAAAATATTTTTAAGGAGTACTGCATTTAGCATAGTTACACAAGGGTAGTTGGTTTTAACCTCCTGTAATGCTTGATTTCAGGTTCTACTCACAGAAGGACCTAGGGGACTTTACAAAGGGTGAGACAGACCTGCATATGCTTTGGCTTCTTAATTATATTACTCCTTTCATATCTTCCAAGTTTTCAGCAAGACAAAAACACTTGAGGGCTAGAATCTAGATTGACCCAACTTTTATTTAGAAAATTATCAGTTACATATTTCAATGATTCAACTTTGAAATTTTACCAGGGGTCTGGCCATCTTCACGAGACTGGGTCCACAAACTACAATTACCTTCATATTATGCGAGAAGCTGCGGGAGGTTGCTGGATTAAAGGCAATCTAAACGATGGGACCAGTGGCGGAGCCAGAAGATTTCAACAGGGGGTCCGGATTATGCATGTAATTTTTTTTTCAACGGCCTCTTAGTTCGTTGATTTTTTTTCCCATATTCCTAAATCACAAATAATTCAACATTCAACAAAATCATAATCCTAAATCACAAGTAATTCAACATTTCAATTAGTTACTCAAATTCAATTGAAACAAAAAAAATTAATTACAAATTGAAACACATTGTTGACTGTTGAACCGGTAACGGTACTAGAACGACGGAGTCTCTCTTCGGAGTTCGGACCGTAAAGGCGGTAAATCCAACCTGCGAGTTCTCATATTCTGAAAATGTTGGATAATCACTTCATTATCAATGCACCTAAAAATAACTCTCTCGACATAGCACACCAAATAGTCGGTGAGAAAGTCATCTCCATCTTGTTGCGCAAATTTGTCTTAACAATATTCATCGTAGAAAATACTCGTTCCACACTAGCAGTCGCAACAGGCAAAACTAAAGCCAACTTGATAAGAAGATATACTAAATGAAAAGTAGTGTGATATCCCACCTCAACCATATTAGTTGCAAGTTCTCCGACATTTTCTAGTTTAGAAAATCTTGCATTTCCTCTCATTTCAGAAATTCACATCTTTAGTTGTTCTTTAAGCTCCATTCGATCATCCATTGAAAAGTCTTGTGGATATAGTTCTGCAAGTCGAACTAACTTTGAAAAACTAAAATTGGAGAACGAATTCTTAGGATCAAGACATGCTATGTACAAGAGCAATTTCGTGTTCATCTCAGTGAAACGATTATCCATCTCTTGACTAATACGATCAACAACCTAAAAAATATAAAATAAATTACTTATATATTCAAAAACATAATTAGAAGTATAAATAGAGAAAAACAATTGAATACCTGACAAAATATCTCAACTCGAAAGTAGTGAAAGTATGTGTGTTTGCAACGAAGGCGACCTGGAACATTATCTTCCATAATAGGGATGCTAATATTATGTTCAGAACAAAAACTGTTCACATCTCCTAATAGATCATCACATCTATTCTCCCTGAGATGTTGCAATTGTCTCTTGGTAGTAACAACCAAATTCATGGCCTCTACAATATTACGATCTTTTTTTGCAAAAAAGCGTGACAAAATATTTGTCAACCCCAACACTACCTTCATCAAGTGAGCAATGAATACAAACTCATATGTTTCCATCTTATCGATCAAGCCCACAACAATGCCTTTACTTTTGGATTCATGTCCATCTTCATATATATTCTGAAGAACTTCAACCACTGATGACCACATAGATAGAAGACGAACAATTGTTTTGTAGTGTGAACCCCAACGTGTAGCACCCGGCCGAGCTAAACTAGTTTCTTGATTCAAACCTCTTCCTGTGGAAATATCACCCTTTTTTAAACACTCCACCATATTTTCATGTTGTCTTCGTCTTAGTTCATCCATTCTTTTGCAAGAAGCCCCAATCATATTAGTTATCAAAGCCACGTATTCAAAAAAATTGCACGAATTGGTTTACTTGAGCATTTGCCACAACAACTAAGCTGAATTTGGTGAGCAAAACAATGAACATATCTTACACATGGATTTTCATTCAAAATCGAGTTTTCAAACCATTTAGCTCACCCGCATGTTAGAAGCCCCGTCGTATCCTTGACCTCTAATTTGTGAGATTGATAATCCATATTTAGCAAAAAAATTATGAATGACATTTTCAAAGAAAGTCGGGGTGTCTTTAACATGAACAACTCCAACAAAACCGTTTTAAAATTTCTCCTTTGTTGTTTACATATCTTAAAACAACGACCATTTGCTCTTTTCTTGAACTATCTCGAGCCTCAATGATCGATAAAGTAAAACATTTATCACCGATATCATCGATAATAGCTTTCATTGTTTACGATGCACAAGCACTAACAATTTGTTTTTGAATATCAGGAGAAGTAAGTTGATGGTTTGCAGGTGCATTCTATTTAACTACTTTGCCAACTTCATCACAACGCAAGCTATGCCAAGTAAGTATTTCAAGAAAATTACCTCTATTTAGCGAGTGTGTCGACTCATCATGCCCACGAAAAAGCCAACGCGTGTTAGAAGCGATCGAACAACATCCATACTTCTTTGTCAACCAAAGTGCGATAAGCGACATTTAATACTTGTGTTCCAGAAGATATCTTCTGTGTCACACTTTGCCTTTGATCTTTGAAAGCAAAATATGAAATTTGGGCATTGTTGTGTGCACTTCCTTCACTTAGATATGGTCCCCAAATTTCTCTAAAGCTTTCTTCCAATTTGAAATCCTTTTTTTGTAAATACCTCATCTCAACTTTTTATCCCCAAAAGATAACACCAAAAACAAAATGCGGCATCTTTAGAAATGCTATATTCCAACTATTCCCATTTCTTGAACCAATCAAATTGGAAAGCCCTCATTCTATCCCCTATTTTTGTTTTCGGATAAACATTAGAAATTGGTTGACAAGGGTCCATTTGCACATATTTTCTTCTAACTTCATCTCTAATCCGAGGCTCGTACTTGTTGATGCATTTGCGCAATCCCGGATCACCAATAATATCATTAACATCCTCACATAACGGCTCAATCGATTGTGGTTGCGATTGTGATTGTGATTGTGGTTGTGGTTGTGGTTGTGAGTCTTGTGACGTAGTTGTTGTGAACGGCCTCTTAGTTCGTTGAAAATATTTTTTCATATTCCTAAATCACAAGTAATTCAACATTCAACAAAATCATAATTATAAATCATAAGCAATTCAACATTTCAATTAGTTCCTCAAATTCAATTGAAACAAAAAAAATCAATTACAAATTGAAACACAAAATTAGCAATTGAAACCCTAAATTCAAATAAGTGAAACCCACTTAGAAGTTAGAATGAATGCAACCAAATTTGGTAACAAACCCCACTTAGAATTAACGAAAATATATCAATTTTTGTTTATAAATCAAAGAAAAGCCCTATTTTTTAGTCAGAAATTAAGGAACAAAAATCAAACAAAAAAATATTGGAACCTAACCTTAGAAGTTGGAGTGATGGAGTCGATTGGCGTGCGGTGGCAGCGCATGGCGGAGACGAGAAGAAGTGCAGAATGGCAGCTGGCGCTTGGTCTCCACTCTCCGTGAGCAAAGCCATTGCAGTGAACAATTCCTCCGTGCTCAAGTGGCTCATTTACATTTTCGCTTGTGGACTTGTAGTGGCAGTTTTGTTATTTGGTAATATCACATATGTAATATGTTGACTTTAGTGGCTTAATGGGCCATCATGACTTTTAGAAAAAATACATCTGAACATGACTACATGAGAAATATTTTTTTTTTTGTGTGAAATTTGGATTTAAAACAAATCAAACAACCCGATTCTAAGTTATAAAAAAATTACTTTTTTTTTCTTCCCTTCTTCTTCTTCTCAACAAGACTCCTGACCCTCCTCAGGACTTTCCGAATTTCAAATTTGGACCTCCTTAGTACATAAAAAAATTTCTCGCAACAGGGGGGCCGTGGACCCTCCGGGAACACCCCCCCTCCGCCCCTGGATGGGACTTTATCCCAAACAAAACAAAAAAAAATCTTGTCAGTGGAATTTTTGTTTGTCTTGAATTCTTGATCACTGAATATGGTGCTTTATTAATGTCAAGCTGCTACAACTAGCACCAGCAAAGGCTGCTTGGAAGAATTCTGAGCATAGTTATTTTCTTGATCATTATTTGGGGTAATGTTACCTACCATTCCATTTGAAGGGACTACATTTTAATTTTGGTCTGCTTGGGATTTGGAAATGGATTAGGCATTACACCCTGTCATTGAAATGGGTCCTATTTATTTGACCAGTTTTCTTGTTGTGATAATGTCATTTGCTTCTTGCCCCTGGGAACTGTCTGTACTCCTGTATCTCACAGCTGTTGTACTATACTATATATATATACATGATCAACATTGTTATTGTAAGTTTTTAACACAAGAATTCTTAAATCATTTATTGTAATACATTTTGACTTTTAAAGTTAATTCGTTAAATATTAAAACTCAAAATTTTTGATATAATTTCGTTCAAGTTTTGAAAATAACAAAGATGATAATTATTAGTATTTTATAGTTAGTTTATAATTGTTATATTTATTTGTACTAAAATTAAATAACTCCATATTAATTTTGAATTTTAGAATTTTGTAAATCGACCTTATAAGGTCAAAATATATCTCTAAATTGACTTTAAAATTAAATAATTTTATATTAATTTTGAATTTTAGGATTTTGATATATATAACTGAATTAAGAAAAGATATAGGAATAGCAAACAGAAACTAAAAATTCAGGAGAATACGAGATAGATACATTCATTTTTATAAAAAATATTATTTTAGTTACACTCATATTTAAGTATGAATTAGACATGAAAATATGGTTATGGGTTGGTTTTGGTTTACAAAATATGTTTATGGTTCCATTTAAGAACTAAAACTATATTAACTATTTTTAATATAAGTTGTGTGGGTTGGAACCATATAGTTATAGTTCAAATATAGGTTCACCCATATTTTAAATTTCAAACTTACCTTTATTATGATCTAATTAAATAAATTATTATTAGATATATCATGTATACATAATCACTAAGCATTTAATTTTTTTATACTTAATCACTGAATATTAAAAAAAAAAAATTAAGGTGGGGTATAATAATCGCTGAATTTTTTTTTTTTTTGGGGGGAGGGGGTTGAGGGTGGTGGTGGGCGGGGAAGGCGTAGGGGTCGAGATGGAGGTGTGTAGGGGAGGGGTGGGGCATACTATGAACATAATTTTTGAACCTATAACTCTGTTCTAATTTTTTTAACCTATACTATTAGAGTGTAATTTTAAGAATGCATTTCCTCTCTTAGGAGCCTATGGAAAAACTAAGGGGGCGGAAAAAAGATCTTACTACTATGCAATGGACTTATGGTCCACCTTAACTTAGAGCTCGTCGGGGGACTTTTGCCCGGACTAAAAATACTTATAAAACGGAGACAGAAGTTTCATTGGAGGAAGCTTGGCGGGACAGTCTGGCGAGACTATATTTTCGCCTCGGTATTCTCGCTTTACTACGATTTTACCCTTCTAGTTGTCGTCACAATTGTACCCCTTTACGGATAAAGCAAAGCTATTTTTTGTCCGCATCTGACCCATCCCACATAACTACGTTTTTTCAACAAACGTTGATGTGTTACTTGTTTGTGTGAACGAAAAAGTTAGAAAATTGTACGCACTCTATATATTATATATAGATTGAGGAAGATGACGACTAAACGATTAGCTAGAGTTATTGGTTGTATACATAGTTTATTTATGCTTCTCTTTATATCCAATTTTCCCTATAAAGTATTGTATTTGATAAATTCATTTATAATTGCATTAATATTCTTTTAAAATGATGACATTCAAAAAATCTCACCATGAGATCAATTAATATAATAATAGTTTTTCCTACATAATAAAACACATGGCATTATTTATTAATATATGATTATGCCATATTATTTGAGAACTCAGATTCTATATATATAACTCTTGATAACCCCTACCATTTATGATTTATCCCTCAACACATGACTAGGATATGAATCACTTGACATATAAATTTATATGTCACCAATTGATTTAATAATTTTATATATTTGAACTATCTCTTTATGATATCAATAACACTGTAAACGGGTTAAACAATTCGAAAAAATATGAGTGAAACTCAGATTCGTTAATATTATGATCCAAATTTGGGTATTAAAAATATGAGTAGAATATGAGAAAGGTTGTACTCAACTCGTTTAATATTCAAACTATACTCGAATTCTTGATTGTGATTCGATACATACTCGATTGATACAAATTCAATTAGATACTTGATACATTCTCTTATAATATATATAAATTTAAATCAAATTAGGAAAATTAATTATTATTATTTTGTTTTGTTTTGTTTTTAATTTTAATTATATTTTTATATTTGTAAAGTGTAATAGTAAATATATTTTCTCATTTCTAAGTAAAATAACAAATTCAATTTATAGTTATATTTATTATAAAACTAGTTATTATCTGGAGGCTCGAATTAGAAACTGAATTTGAAATTTCATGAGTAGTTTGAATATAATTGATAAAGAGTCGGATCGAATTTGAGTATGAATTTATCATTTTGAATCGAATTCGAGCAGCTCTCTGTTTACTTCGATTCAACTCGTTTATACCCTTAGAGATATCAACAAAAAATAGAAATATTTAAGATGATTATATGTATTTACATATAAATTTTTATATTTATTAAATTCGACTTTAAAATTTACCCCATGATTCTCGGTCCGAGCCTTGTAGTCCATGTCTTTGAAAGCCCACGAGGGTTGGTTTAAATTTTTTGGGGATCTCAAGTTAAATCTTAAATTGAGATTTTTTTTAATTATTTAATATTAAATTAAATTAAAATATTAAATTTAATTTTTTTTTAATAAGCTCTAACATATATTAATTATTAAAATTTAAGGGTCTTCTCAATTTTGAAATCTTAAGTCATTAACTTAACTATTGCACCGGGCCTGAGGCCCCACAAGGCACTCACATGGTCAAGCTGTGATATGAAAATAAATAATAAGTCTAGGGGGACATTTTTTTAGTGACATTTTTAGTGATATTTTTTTTTAATTTATTTGTTTTGGTTTTTTTTTTTTTTGTAATCATACTCGAAAAATGTATAGTATTTATTTCAACTTAATTTTTTATAAAAATAGTGTTTTAAGTGTAATTTGGATACATCTGAAAGCGAGTTATGCAGTTATGCAGGCAAGCATGTTTTTCAGATGTATATCAAATTACACTTTAAAACACTGCTTTTCTAAAAATTCCAATTGAAATAAATCTATATATTTTTTAGAATCTTCAAAAAAAAAAAAAAATTTTTTAAAAAAAAATGTCACTAAATTTCACTAAAAAAATGTCCCTAGAAGGACTCGAAAATAAAAGAACTGAAAGGGCAAATACGTAATACATTAGTCTATTCAGTCGAATCCATTACAATTATAGTAGGCCAGGCTCAGGACTTCACGTACAAATCAACAATGGTATTTCCGTATATAAACCCAAACATCAGGGGCATTTCTAAATATTCAATTATAATATACATATCTGTGAAGATCCAACTTTGCTATCTAGAAAGAAAGTCCCCACTTTTCGTCCAAAACAGAGTTTTTACCTTTTTCAACTTGCCGAGACTCCACATTGAGGAAGAAGAGACAGAAAAATAGGAGAGAGAAAGTTGAAGCAATCAATATAGAGTTGGCGAAGACGTCATTCAAAATAATACTGAAAAACTTGGATACAGAATCGGCACTAATGGCGGAAGGGCAAAAGCCGTTGAAACACAGCGAGGAGAGCGTGAAGCTGTTCGTAGGTCAAGTGCCGAAGCAAATGACGGAAGGGCAACTTCTCGAAATGTTCGAAGAATTTGCGCTTGTAGAGGAAGTCAACATAATCAAAGACAAGACTACGCGAGCTTCACGAGGTCAACTTTCTCTATCTACTTTGGTTGATTTTTTTTTTTGTTAATTAGTGACTCCGGGTCACAATGCGCGAATTGAGCATTTTAGCGAGGATTATTGATTAAGATTTGAGTTGTTTGAATGTTTATATTGTGATTGAAGCCCTAATTTCGTGTAAGTAATTCGCAGGGTGTTGTTTTCTTATATGTCCGTCTAGGGAGGAAGCTGACAAGGCGGTGAATGCGTGTCACAATAAGAAAACTCTTCCTGGCGTAAGTAATTTCAGATCTTCATTTAATTGTATTGGAAATTACAGTAGGATTTGATCCAATGCAATGTGGAACTGTTGGTCAAGTTATTGGGATAATTAATTGTAGTTAATTAAGCTCCATGTGTTGAAAGCATCTTATTTAATTCACTTTCGACATTAATAAAGTGTATATTTTTACATATGAAATCTCTTGTAATGATTTTACTAGAGTCCTGAATGAGTCGTAGTCAAGTCACGTTCGGGCATTTAAACTTGAATTTCTATGAAATTTAAACAGAACCTGGACTGGATTATGGACATTTCAAACTTGAATTGCTATGAAAATTAAATGGAGTTCAAGTCGAGCTTCTAAATGAGCCAAATATGTCATACTATTCTTTTTTGATACTTACACACTTTTACTCGGTATAAACATCATCTATAATATCATCCAGCTTTGACTTGCGTGAAATATTGAGAAACTATTGATCCAGTTGACTAACTTAAGATATCAGTAATTTGGGGGCATATGTATAAAACTTAATTCAGGTTCTCTCTAAAAAAAACTTAAAATGATTATGACTTCCTGAACATGCACAGTTCCCTTGATAGTACCTTATATTTCTCATATTTATATTCTTCCTTAAATCTAAAATACATGAAACAATATATTAACACTGCAATTATGTCCAAAAAATCTGATTTTTGTCTTCATAAATTTGATTTGTTGCATATAAAGTGTATAGAATTTGATTTTTTCCGAACTTCTAATGGCTTATTAACTCATCATCTCCCTTGTAAAATTATTTAAGATAAACAATATGCTCCCCCTGTCCCAATTTAGATGTCGACATTAAAATTTTAAGCATATTAAGAAACTAATGAGGATTACACTGTTCCAATGTTAACCTTAATCGGCTGTATGCCTGTATCCAAAATTAAATAAGTTAAAAATAATATGTTTACAATGCAAGTTGATGGATTTTTGTGGACCCTGCACATTTAATCTGCAATCTGCATGGGTTAAATGGTAATGTTTCTCAATGTTTTACAATTGAAATTCGTAGCAGATGTTTTGTGACATCTAAATTGGAGAAGAAAAAATCCACATGGTATTTTTAATGGTTAAGATACAAAAGTAATTTATCCCAACATACATAAGTCATAACAAGAGACTTCTTATGTTAACCCTTACAAGTGCAAGTATTGTGGAAGAAGTAAGTGTCACGCCTCCAAATCTGGGTCTCCTTCAACCCCTGATCTGGTGCTGACGATACAACTTCATCTATTAAATCTACCAATAATTCTATTGGCTTAACTAGTCTATTACAGACATTACATCATTTCTTTACCTCCATCCTTGAATCGCAACATCTTTTCTTAATAGTCACTAATATTATACTTATAATGAAATCACACACATTTAATCAAGGTTTTTAAACCCGGACCGGTCATCGAACCAGAAAAGTTACTGGGTGGATGGGTCATTGGTCCAACCAGTGGTCGGACCGTTATTGACCCAGTGGCGTCATTAATATGTAATAAATAATAAATAATTAATTATATTAATTATTATTATATATTGTATATAATATTTAGTAAATATGTAAAATTAATCAATTTATCTACAAAAAAAAAAACTAAACATCTCTAAGATACATTCAAATTCCGAAATTCAACCACAAGTTCAAGTGTTTGATTAAATGAATGCAAAAATATGTAAAATACCAAACAAAGTCTCAACTAAATTACTAAAATAAAATAAAATCCGTAATTTTTTTTTTTTAATCTTTAAGGAGAGAAACTGGTCAAAACAAGTGAACCAGGTCATTTTGGTTCATTTGGTCAACCGATTCAACCACGGTTCATAGGATTCAACGTTTTTGAAAGAAGTGGTTTAGTGGTCCAAACCGGACCGTTGAGTGAACCGGGTCCGGTTTTTTCCGGTTCGACCGGCGGTCCGGTCCGGGTTTGAAAACCTTGCATTTAATCACATAACACATAATTTCAAATCACCAAAACATCCTTTATTAATCATATAAGATTACATTACAAGTCTTGTAAGGATTCAAAATATTACATTCACCCCTCCTTATAAGAATTTCGTTCCCGGAGCTAAGTACATACTAAGTAAACAAAATACGGGTAGTTTTGCTTCGTTCTATCCTCAAGCTCTCATGTAGCTTCTTAATTCTTCATGATTATTTCGCTTCTTTCTTCGGGCATTTTTTCGCTTGATGGTCTAGAGCTTCACAACTATAACACCCTCTATTCTTAGGACTTGGACACTTGGTAGCAAAGTGTCTCTCCTGTTCACATTTATAACATATATTCATTCCCTTCAAACATGCTCCCATGTGGTTCTTACCACATGTGTTACATGCTTCTACTTTTTTTTTGTTTTCTCCCTCATTATTAGTATCGATATTGTTCCGCTTCCTTTTATTACCATGCCCTTTATTACTAGTTTCCCCTTTATAATTTCCCCCTCACCTCTATCTCCTACCATGTTTTTCTTCTTTCTGCCATTTTCTATATTAAAAAGAAAACAACACAAATACTATAAATTTATTCACATAACACAAAATATAAGAAATATTATCAACGCTAATATTTTTCTTAATTTATCTTTCCTCACATATGAACTCTTTATGAGTCCGTTTATCTTTGTTTTATTAACTCTATTAAGATTATATATTTTAAGGTACACTTACTCTAGAGCTATAACCTGATCTGATACCACTTTGTCACGCTTCAACCCCTGATCTGGTGTTGACAATACAACTTCATCTATTAAATCTATCAATATTGATTTAATTAGTTTATTACAGACATTACATCAATTCTTCCATTCTTGGAACGCAACATCTTTCCTCAATATTCACTAATATTATACTTATAATAAAACCACACATATTTAATCACATAACACATAATTTCAATCACCTAAACATAATATAAGATTACATTACAAGTCTTATAAGGATTCAGAATATTACAGTAAGAGCTGTAAACTGAAGTCTGGGATAGATGGACACACTTAATTCATAACTCATTAACAAGAATTATTCAGTTTTCTAAATATATGTATCACACACAAAAAAAGAAGGTTTTTTTAAAGACATGTAATAGGAATTGTTTAACCAAGACGTAATGATATGTCAAAGAAATAATATTAATTAAAAGATGTTGAGGTAAGGCGGACCACCAGAAGAAAATCCGATTATCGGAATCACATAATTCAAATCTGCAAAGACTTACAAGACATGACATGCCTGGAAATAATCCGTTCTTGGGCTGTTGAAATTTGAGATGCACAAATCGATCATTGTCCAGTGAATGGACCTCTTTCTTTTTTTTTAAAAAAAAATAATGTGAGCTAGTATGCCGCATCTTAAAAAAGTATTATACCAAGCCAACCTTAAGTTGGCATAACTGGATATCAATCAAGTTTTGGCTTAAGGTGCTAAGCAATAGGTCAACTCCTCCGTGACAAACTCATCATCCATCGTATTTCAAAGTTTTGTTTTGAGTTTTCTCATGGCTTAAAATACTCGTTACACGGAAACTCTTTAAGAGATTGAAAGATAAGCTTACCTAATACAATACTGAAATTTACGAACAAGATGGAGGTGATGGTAGAGCTAGTGAAGTTATGATAAATAGAATAAAAGAACAAGAATTTGAGAATTCTCATAAATAAGGCATACTAGATGGCATAACTAGACTGGCAAAAGTAGATGGTTGGCATAACTATGTAGCTAGACCCCTAGGTTGGCATAACTAGATTGTTTATTGGAGAATGAATGCTGGTGCCTTTTATAATGGTTTCCTATGCTACATGAGCTATAGATTTCAATTATGCACGTGGCTAAGCAATAGGCTAAGCAATTACGCCAGAGCAAAGGTATATATGACTATACAAAGGAATACTAGTGTCAGTAACTCAAACTTAGTGGCATAATTTTTAGCTTTCTACCCTTTTGTTTATTTTTTTTTCCTTGCAAACTATACTTCTGTTGCAGAGTAACACGTACTTGCCCTTTTTCTGACGTAAGCCATACTGTTATGTTTTATTCAGGCATCTAGCCCGTTGCAAGTGAAGTACGCGGATGGAGAGTTGGAAAGGCTAGGTGGAATATTGTTTCCATTCTTGTGTTAGATATCTCAACCATAAAATTATTCCTGTATAGCATGTTTGTGCAAGCATCATGCTCTATAGACTATATTAATAGAACTGATATACTCATTTACTTATCTAATAATCCTATTCTTGTTGTTTTGTTTGGTTAATAATTTATGGTTTTTTCTTATCCAGAACACAAACTCTTTGTTGGTATGCTTCCAAAAAATGTTACTGAAGTTGAACTATCGGACTTATTCTCTCAATATGGAGATTTAAAAGATTTGCAAATTTTAAGAGGTTCTCAGCTAACGAGTAAAGGTACATGTTTTTCCATAAGTAATTTCAAATATAAGAACGAGCAATCGTACATATCTTACAGCCTTGAATTCATTTTTGGTTTACTTTTGCCAAATGCTTAATTTAGAGCCTGTATTTGTCGTAAGATCTTTAATCGCATTTCTAATTTTCTTAATGCACAGGCTGTGCTTTTCTAAAATATGAGACAAAAGAACAAGCTATTGCAGCCATAGAGGCCCTTAATGGGAAGCACAAAATGGAGGTTTGTCATAAGTTTCTTTCAATGTACAGTTACTCACATGAAATATGTGAAGCTTTTGAATAAAGGGTTGTGAAAGACTATACTAAATTGAAAGTAGTGTGACAGGTTCTTGCAAGTTTTGTCAATCGTGACTGCTGCATGGTTTTTTTTATTAGTGTAGATTGATCTTATCTTTCTTTAGGTTTTATTGCGCTTTCTATCCAATAATATATGTATAAAAAATAAAAGATTCCGCTTTAAAATCAATCTTATTTGTGGTTAGCTTTTAGTTGATGAAATTGGAATTATCTTGTATCTGATTGCAAATATTGGGCAAATACAAATTCTGTAATGAAATGCATTTTCTTATCCTGAAAAGCTTACGGTTTTCTATTAATACTCCCATCCTCCTTCCCTTTTCTCTTTTAAATCTATTGATTGTTTCAGTTAAGTTTGAATCATTCAAACTCATGCACCTCTCTTTTTGTCTTTGTTTTTTCATTTTGGATGGGAAACCTGTAAAACCCCAACTTTTTGAATAAAGATGAATTTTCTATAAATATTATTTTTGAATATTATGGAGTGAAATTGATATAATAGTTGTGGGTAATATTTATAAATTTTGCAAAAGTCTGTGAGTTGTTATATAATATTCGATTGGTGGCGAATATTCGTTTTAACGAGGAATATTAGTACAACGGCACAATCATTGGTGGACCCCTAACGGAATTATTATCGGATTGAGAAAAGCGACAAAAATACTTTATGAAAATAACGACGGAAGTTTTACAGATTAAGCTTTTGTTGAAAACACGGTGTTAAAAATGCGATGTCTGGCGTGGTTGCATAGTAGTAGCAGCGGTATTATTAATTATTGATGCTTAAGTGATAAGTCACTCGGTTTTGTTGGTATTATTAATGTAATAATACAAAAAATCTTTTATATAAAAGCAGAATACTTTTATAAAGTTATTTATAAATAGAATATATTATATTCTATTATGACGTAGTGTTAAGATAGTAAAATCTTTTTATATAAAATAGAATACTTTTATAAAGCTATATGTTTTATTAGACAATAATTAGAATATATTATATTTTATTACGCATAGTGTTTGCAGATAAGGTGCTGCATAGTGTTTGCGTAGTAAAATCTTTTATAAAGTTATTCGTTTTATTAGATTATAAAAAAATATATATTATATTTTATTTTGCTTTAAATATGGACCGTCGTATTAAAGTAAATCAATCTCTACTGATTCATTAAGTGAGTTACTTCGCATTCCATTTTTCTATAAATAGAAGCTCATTCATTCATTATTTTCTTACGAATTCACTGAAACTCTAGAGAGATAAACTATAGAGAGAAAGAAGAAAGTATTCTGCTACTTCACTACTTATATATCCAGTACTCTTCTTCTTAAGGTAGGGAATATTATTTGTTGTACTCGTAAGGGATATTATTCTTTTGTATTCAAGAAGAGAACTTTTGTTATTCCAATTCTTATTATTGGAATAACTGCGTGTATCTGTGATCTACCCTATACTTGGTTACGTGACATTCTATTATTATTACATTGGAACATCACATGCATGTGTTTTTACACAGGACTGGTTAAAATCTTTATTATTCTGTTGGAACATCACGCTCGGTGCAAATTTTGCGACGGTTCCGTTATTATTATTGTTGGAATAACATACATCGCCAATACCGCATGCTTGGTGATTTCTTTTGTTATTCCATTCTTTATTATACTCGGTTGGTTAAAGTTTTGAACTTATACTCCATGAAATTAGTAGAATATCTTTGATATTTGCGCTTCATCGATATCTTTTCATGGAAATATTCTTACGATCATTCTTGAATTTTACTCTACAAAACAAGATATCGTGTTGACAATTTGGACGTTAATAATTTCTGGATAAAATAATTCTTGAACTTGTTTTATTGAATTCTTATATCATTGTCATCATCCTCATGTTTATATTTTGTTGAAAGTCATATGTGGCACTGTGTTGCATAGATGGACTTGGTATGATTATGACCGAGGATTATTGATTGTAATCATGGTAGTAATGTTACAAATGATGTGGTAAAATTCTCATTGGCCCGTAGTGCATTGATGGACGAGTTGTTGGCATGATCATGACCATTAATGAATACACAAATATTCTTGGCCCGTAGTGCATGGATAATTGTGGTCGTGATACTAAAGAATATCCTTGGCCGTAGTGCAAGGGTGATTTGATGATGTGGAATATTTATTAAGCTGAGTCTCGGCGATATGATGATGAAAAACCTTTTAAATCATAAAAGATAGTAGATTTTATTTTCTACTTGACTCTTTTAATGGATTGCTTGTTCATTGCAGATTAAACTTGATGTCTATTATATTTTATCGGTTTAACATTGTTGGAGACTAATGATAATTTATTCTGCATTATCTTAGTCGTAATATTTCTTCTTTGGGTTAGTTGAGCTCACCCTTTCTTTCACATTTATTCTCTTGAAATGAGAATATAAATTTGGGGACGAGTCGGGGAGCGGAGTGATGGTTTAGAGGATAGCATTAGTAGTCCTCACTATTACGTGAAATAGTGTGATAATAATTGTAATGAGGACTCCTTTTGAGTTTGTATAATCTCTAGTAGATAATATTTGTATTCAAACTCATAGTTTAAGTTTGTCGTATTATTGTACCTGGCGAGTTGTATTAGTAAGTTGTATTTGAATTACATACCGTATGTCGACGACCCAAGATTGGTGATGTATACCTAATTTTGAGGGCGTCACGGTTAGTATCAAAGCTTAGGGATATGATCCACTGGCTAAGATGTGAGACTAGAACTAGGAGGGGAGAGCGGGAATTCTTTTCGCTAGTATGACCTACTTAAATTTATTTTGTATTTAAATTGGTTGGTCGGAGTTTAGAGATATTATGTTACATGTCAATTAACCTTTGTTTTGTGCGATGTCGAAAATGACATCCGAAAATGTTGAGAATAGCAATGGAGCTGAGAGACCGTTGAGTCTCCACATATCAATAATCGAGGAGAATGTGCATCGAAGGCGACAATCCTCATGCAAAACAACAACCTTGACCAAATCTTTGAATGATGGATTGTTCGAGAGGCTTTATACGATTCATGCAATAATGGTGAGAGCGCGGCTCTGTCCAAAATGTAGGTGGAAACTTTGGAAACTCTAAGGGCGGTCGCTAATTAAGCAGATTCAAGGCTGTGACCACCGGAGTTTAAGGGAGAGCAAAACCACTTATGGCAGAAGCATGGATAAAGCAGATCACCAAGATATTTGATGTCTTGGGATGTTCCGAGGAACAAAAGGTTCCCTTTGCCTCCTTTATGTTGCGTGGAGAGACAGATTACTGGTGGGAATCGATAAAAGCGTACTTTCGACTGCCGTCTTTAAAGATGTCTTGGGAGAAGTTCAAGAAACATTCAGCGACAAATACTTTCCGAAAGTATTCGTCGTATGAAGGAGGTGGAGTTTATCAAATTGGAGCAAAACAATATGGCCAGTGTCATGATACGAGGCAAAATTTGTGGAGTTATCCCGGTTTTCGTCCCACTTGGTGGATAATGAAGAGAGAATGGCGCGAATGTTTTTAAGAGGTTTGAAGCGGAAATCGTCGACATCTTATTTCTCATAAAGCGTGTTTGTATTCGGATGTTGTAAATAAGGCTCGATTGGTGGAAGCGCGATAGCGAGTCAATATGACAAAAGAGAAGCAATCGTGAAATGATAATACCGGTGAGAAGCGATCGTCGAAGCGGTGACAACAAGCGTGGAGGAATCAACGTGCGAAATGGTAACCATTTCGGTGGTAATCGTAGGCAAAACAATAAAATGGACATTTCAAGAAGAGGAGATTCAATGATGATGGAAGAGCGTCGACCAAAGACCCGTTGTTAAGGAAGGAGAAAGACCACTATCATATGCTTCAAATGCGGAGGGAGGGACACATCGGTCCAAATTGCGCGATCTAGGTCCAAAACATATTATAATTGTGGAAGAGAAGGTCACTTAGCTCGATTTTGTCGTTCATAGAAGACAAATTCAAGCTAGGATGGAGACACCAAGTTTGTTCCGGAAAAGTCAAAGCCGTGTAGTCTGAGGAGAGCGTTTGTTGTGACCTCCCGGAGAAGCAAGGAACCCGAATGAGGTCATCACGGGTAAGCTTATAATAAACTCTAGCGAAGTCTACACTTTATTTGATCTAGGTTCTACCCATTCTTTTATTTCTCTACTTGCGCTCAGCGATTAAATTTGACTCAGGAGAAATTAGACTTTGACTTATCTGTGAAAACTCCGTTGGGAGAAACCTTCATTACATCCACGGTTTATAAGTCTTGTTTGGTTCGAGTTGGTACCCACACATTACTGTCGATCTTATTGCATTAAAAATACTTGCATTTGATGTAATTCTAGGGATTGATTGGTTAACTACTCATCATGCAAAATTGATTGTTTTTTCGTAAGGTTGTTAGCTTTCATATTCCTAATAGACCTATTATGCGAATTCAAGACAACCAAACCATTAAAATCAATCTTTGTCATCTCAAGCCATAAAAGCTATTCGTTTATTGAAAAATGGATGTCAAGCTTTCTTAGCTCGTATCACGAGATCTAAACAAAATACGTCGAGTTTTGAATAATATTTCTATTGTTAATGAATTTCTGACGTATTCCACGAAGAACTTCAGCTTTACCCCAGAGTGTGAAATTGAATTTTGTATCGACCTTGAACCCGATACAAAACCCATTTCAAAGCCCATATCGAATGACTCTATTGAACTTGAGGAGTTAAAGACTCAACTGCGAGGAATTGTTAGACATTGGCTTTATTCGTCTAGTACTTCTCCTTGGGGTGTTTACATTCTATTTGTGAAGAAGAAAGATGGGAGTATCGACTTTGTATTGATTATCGGGAGTTGAATCATGTTACCATCAAAAATAGATACCCATTGCCACGTATTGATGACTGTTTGACGATTCTAAGGAGCAAATTCTTTTCAAAGATTGATCTTCATTCGGATATCACCGATTGAAGATTAGAACCGATGATATTCAAAGACGGCTTCGAGAACTCGATGCGGGCATTATGAATTCCTAGTCGTATCCTTTGGATTGACTAATGCTCCTCTTTGCCTTCATGGATATGATGAGCCAAGTATTGAGGAATATTTGGATCATTTTGTGGTCGTCTTTATTGATGACATCCTCATATATTCAAAAGCCGTGAAAATCATGAGGAACACTTGAGGTCGATACTCTAAAAGCCGTGAATACAAACTTTATGCCAAGTTGAAGAAATGCGAGTTACGGCGAGGAAGAAGTAGCATTCCTTGGGCGCGTGGTATCAAGTCGTGGAATATCTGTTGACCCGTGAAAGATTGAAGCTATTCAAAGCGGGAGCAACCTAAATCGTGATCGAAGTCACGTAGCTTTCTCGGCTTAAATTTGGTTATTATCGGAGATTCGTGAAGGGTTTTCTCGAATCGCTACTCCACTAACTTCGGTGACTCGGAAGATACAAATTTCGGTTGGAGCGAGGAATGTGAGAAGAGTTTTCAAGAACTCGAGAGGAGACTCATTTGACACCTATTACGACAATACCATACGGTTCGGAGGATTTGTCATCTCTGATGATGCTTGAGCAAAAGGGTTAGGATGTGTTCTCATGCAACATGGGAAAGTCATAGCTTTATGCCTCACGACAACTCAAAGAATATGAGAGGAATTATCCTACTCATGACCAGAGTTAGCAATTTGTTGTCTTCGCACTTAAAATTTGGAGGCATTACTTGTATGGGGAGAAAGTGGAGATCTTTACGGATCATAAAAGCCTCAAATATTTCTTCACTCAAAAGGAACTCAACATGCGACAACGACGTTGGCTTGAGCTATTGAAAGATTATGATCATACCATCTGGAAAAGCGAGCGTGGTAGGCGGCGCGATCGAGTAGAAGATCATATCGCGGGCACGAGTGCAATATTGTCGTATGAGGCTCATTTTGTATGACTTGCAAAGGATGGAGATAGAGATAAAGACTCGAGGACCCGCGTGATGATGGCAAATATCTGAGTAGAACCGACTTTAATTGATAAAATTAAAATTTGCTCAAATTCTGAGATCCGGAGGTGATCGCGTATGAGGAAGAAAGTCAAGAAGGTGCGATCTTGGAAGCAAGAATCGATGAAGAAGGAATACTTGAGTCGACTCCGGACTTTGTGTTCTAACGACCACGATTTAAAGTATAAAATCATGATGGAGCGCACAACACACAGTTTGCAATCCATCACAGGGAGTACCAAAATGTATCGTGATCTTGACATACATTTTGGTGGGGCGATATGAAGAGAGAGATATTATTTGTTTATCTCGAGGTGTCTAACGATGTCGGCGAGTCGGCGGAGCATCAAGTACCAAAAGGTCCATTGCAACCACTTGAAATTCCGGAATGGAAGTGGGAGCACATTACCGTGGATTTCAATTCTTTGGTCTTCCCAAGGTTTCTCAAGGCGTAGATGCGATTTGGGTCATTGTTGATAGATTGACCAACGCTCGCTCATTTCTTATACACTTGAGCGTCTTGCTCGTATGTACATAAAGCGAGATTGTAAGAGGCGCATGGTATGCCCGGTATCCATAGTTTACGATCGAGACCGAAGATTCACTTCACGATTTTGGGTTAGTTTGCGAAAAGCTATGAGCGCAGATTCTGATTTAGCTTCGGTATATCATCCTCTCAGACGGACGATCGGAGAGGACTATTCAAACTCTTGAAGATCTATTAAGACTACGTGTCCTTGATTTTGAGGAAGTTGGGACAAGTTCTTACCATTGGTGGAGTTTTCCTACAACAACAGTTATCAAACAAGTATTGACATGGCTCCATTCGAGCGTTGTATGGAAGAAAGTGTTGTTCTCGGTATCTTTGTGATGAGGTGGGTGAAGCAGCGTTGTTGGGGCCGGAGTTGAGTACGTATGACTACTGAAAAGATTCAAACGATCCGTGATGTATAAAAACCTCACAAGATCGACAAAAGAGTTATCTTGATCTTCATCGAAAGGACGTGGAATTCGATATAGGAGATCATGTGTTGTTACGTGTTGCTCCATGGAAAGGGGTTACGAGATTTGGAAAGAGGAAAGCTCGATCCTCGATTTATCGGCCCATTTTAATCCTTGATCGAGTAGGAAGCGTGGCTATAGACTCGCTTTACCGCCAAGTATGTCTCGTGTTCATGCGTTTTCACATATCCATGTTACGTAAATATGTGGAACCGAACCACATTATTGAGTTGGGCCGGACGAAATAGCGGAAGATTTGGCGTATGAAGAGGTTCTGTTCAAATCTTGAATAAGAAGGAACATATTCTACGCACCGAGGTTATATCTCAAGTCAAAGTTTTGTGGAGAAACCACGATGTTGAGGAAATGACTTTGGAGTTAGAATCGAAATGAAATCAAGGTATCCTTACCTCTTGACATACCAAGTACGTACCCTAATTTCGAGGAGAAATTTCATAAGAATGGGAGATTGTAAACCCCCAACTTTTGAATAAAGATGAATTTTCTATAAATATTATTTTTGAATATTATGGAGTGAAATTGATATAATAGTTGTGGGTAATATTTATAAATTTTGCAAAATACATGAAGTTGTTATATAATATTCGATTGGTGGGAATATTCGTTTTAACAGGAATATTAGTACAACGACACAATCATTAGTTGGACCCTAGCGGAATTATTGTCGGATTGAAAGCGACAAAAATACTTTATGAAAATAACGGCGGAAGTTTTACTGCAGTTATTTGTTGAAACACCGGTGTTAAAAAATCGATGTCTGGCGTGGTTGCGTAGTAGCGCGCGGTATTAATTATTGATGCTTAAGTGATAAGTCACTTTCGGTTTTGTTGGTATTATTAATGTAATAATACTGAAAAAATCTTTTATATAAAAGCAGAATACTTTTATAAAGTTATTACATAAATAGAATATATTATATTCTATTATGCGTAGTGTTCTCAGCGTAGTAAAATCTTTTTATATAAAATAGAATACTTTTATAAAGCTATATGTTTTATTATATAATAATTAGAATATATTATATTTTATTATTATAGTGTTTTGCATATAGTACTGCGTAGTGTTTGCGTAGTAAAATCTTTTATAAAGTTATTCGTTTTATTAGATTATAAAAGAAGAATATATTATATTTTATTTTGCTTTAAATATGGGACGTCGTCATATTAAAGTAAATCAATCTCAATGGATTAAATGAGTTAATTCTTATGCATTCCATTTTTCTATAAATAGAAGCTCATTCATTCATTATTTTCTTTGAATTCACTTTGAAACTCTAGAGAGATAAACTATAGAGAGAAAGAAAGAAAGTATACGCTTTACTTCACTACTTATATATCCAAGTACTCTCTTCTTCTTAAGGTAGGGAATATTATTTGTTGTACTCGTAAGGGATATTATTCTTTTTGTATTCAAGAAGAGAACTTTTGTTATTCCAATTCTTATTATTACATTAGAATAACTTTTTGTATATCTGATCTACCTATCTTGGTGACATTCTTTATTATTACATTGGAACATCACATGCATGTGTGTTTTTTTACAGGACTGGTTTCCGTCTCTTTATTATTATTCCGTTGGAACATCACATGCATGTGTTTTACACCGGATCTGGTTAAAATCTTATTATTATTACATTGGAACATCACATGCGTGTGTTTTACACTGGGACTGGTTAAAATCTTTATTATTACATTGGAACATCACCTCGATTGCAAATTTTGCGACTTTGGTTCCGTTATTATTATACATTGGAATAACTTACATCTGCAATCCGCATGCTTGGTGATTTCTTATTTATTCCATTCTTTATTATACTCGGTTGGTTAAAGTTTTGACTTCTATACTCCATGAAATTAGTAGAATATCTTTGATATTTGCGCTTTATCCGATATCTTTTCATGGAAATATTCTTACGATCATTCTTGAATTTTACTCTACAAAAGCGATATCATGTTGACAATTTGGGCGTTAATAATTCTGGATAAAATAATTCTTGAACTTGTTTTATTGAATTCTTATATCATTGTCATCATCCTCATCGTGTTTATATTTTGTTGAAAGTCATCGTGGCTTTGTGGTGCATAGATGGGCTTGGTATGATTATGACCGAGGATTATTGATTGTAATCATGGCGTAATGTTACAAATGATGTGGTAAAAAGTTCTCATTGGCCCGTAGTGCATTGATGGACGGTTGTTGGCATGATCATGACCATTAATGAATACACAAATATTCTTGGCTCGTAGTGTATGGATAATTGTGGTCGTGATACTAAAGAATATCCTTGGTAGTAGTCTGCGGGGTGATTTGATGATGTGGAATATTTATTAAAATTTGAGTCTCGGCGATAATGATGATGAAAAACCTTTTAAATCATAAAAGATAGTAGATTTTATTTTCTACTTGACTCTTTTAATGGATTGCTTGTTCATTGCAGTTAAACTTGATGTCTATTATATTTTATCGGTTTAACATTGTTGGAGACTAATGATAATTTATTCTGCATTATCTTAGTCATAATATTTCTTCTTTTGGGCTAGTTGAGCTCACCCTTTCTTTCATTTGTTCTCTTGAAATGAGAATATAGCTGGGACGAGTCGGGGAACGGAGTGATGGTCCAGAGGATAGCATTATTAGTCCTCACTATTCTGTGAAATAGTGTGATAATAATTGTAATGAGGGCTCCTTTTGAGTTTGTATAATCTTTAGTAGATAATATTTGTATTCAAACTCACAGTTTATGTTTGTCGTATTGTACACGACAGTTGTATTAGTAAGTTATATTTGAATTCTGTACTATGTATCTGACGACCCAAGATGGGTGATGTATACCTAATTTTGGGGGCGTCATAAAACCAACATTTTTAATTTTGTAGCATGGGTTTTGTTTAGTGGATCTGAGGGAACTGAATGGGCTTATTATGATTAGGCTTGTCCAAGGGTACCCGTCCAGCCCAACCTCAGAAATAGGGTTTGTTTCTGGAATTAGGTCTGTAAGGCTGGGCTGAATATTTACGGTCTGATCAAATATGGGGTTAAGTGAATTCAGCTTGGCCTGGGCACAGTGAATTACTCCATATTAGTGTCCAGAGAGTATTATTGGGAGAGAAGCTGACCCTTGCTCATAACTTTTTTTAGCATATTTCGAGACTCACACACCAAACAAATTACTGATTTACTGTCTATAGAGTACAATGAATTATTATTGGGAGAGAAGCTGGCACTTGCTACTAATTTTTTTAGCATATCTCAAGACTCGGACACCAAACAAATTTCTGTCCTGAGTCAATTGAATAAGTCATTTAAGATGTGAATTTACAATAGTTATCTTATAGATTCATTTAGGGTCACGGTCATTTGGTTCTTCTTGTCGAGCTCTACAAGGAATGATTTTTGTTTTATTCCCCATATTTCTTAGGTGACAAGAACACAAACTCATCCAACGCTTTCCTTAAGCTTGTATCTGAATTACTTCTCACAGGGCTCACATTTACTCGTAACAATACTCAAAACTTATTTGGCATGATTTTTAATTTTTGAATGTTAAAGCTTCTTATTCTGTTTTATACTTGACATGTTAAAAATTGTCTACATATAATTAAAAAAAATCCTATAGTTAAATTGATAATGAATAAGTCAACCTATCTAATAATATTTGTGTATTAGGGCTCCACTGTTCCTTTGGTTGTCAAGTGGGCAGACACCGAGAAGGAGAGGCAAGCTCGGAGAGCTCAGAAAGGTCAATCACAGCCTCCCAATATGGCAAATGCTGACTCTCCACAGCATCCATCTTTGTTTGGAACCTTGCCTATGGGATATATTTCCTCATACAATGGATATGGATATCAGGTTTGTTCCCTCGTACTTGTCAGTTTGAAGTTTATTACTGTATGCACTTCATATTATCACTATCTCTTGCACTTTCAATCTAATACTGGATGTACAATTTAACTAACATATGATTGTCTTAGTAGGCTCCTGGAACTTATGGACTCATGCAGTACCGCCTACCACCATTGCAGAATCAACATGCTTTCCACAATATGCTTTCTCCATTAAACCAAGGAAATGCATTTCGTGGAGTCACACCTGATCTTGTCCCTGGTATGGCCCCAAGGAATTATACCTTGCCGCCAGCTAGTTACGTAGGCTCTTCTTACCCATCGGTGACTGGGGTTCACTATCCTTTGGCGTACCCTGGAGGAATGATGGGTAACAGACCCTTGAGTGGTCCTCCGAGTCCTGTACCACCTGCTGCTGCTGCAAACACTCACCCTGCAGCATCGTCAAGTGTCGCTACTAGTTCAGGGGGTCAGCTTGAAGGTTGTTTTTGCTAGTTTCCTTCGTTGTTATTAGATTTTTTAATATATTCCTTTCCATGGCACAATTGATAAAAAATGTGATGTGAACACAGGTCCACCTGGTGCTAATTTATTTATCTACCACATTCCTCAAGAATTTGGTGATCAAGAGCTTGCAAATGCATTTCAAGCATTTGGTAGGGTCTTGAGTTCCAAGATTTTTGTTGACAAAGCAACTGGAGTCAGCAAATGTTTCGGTACGGAGTCTTTATTATACTTTTTGAGACTGAAATAAATGCCGTCAACTTTTTTTGTGTGTGCCTCTAATCAGCCTTCCATAGCAGGATTTGTCAGTTATGACTCACCAGCAGCTGCACAATCTGCCATTAATATGATGAATGGTTGCCAGTTAGGTGGTAAAATGTTGAAGGTTCAACTTAAAAGAGACAACAAACAAAACAAACCGTACTGATCTGGAGGTAAGCTCTGGAAGGAAGCAGATATCTCTTTCGTATGTGCTCACATGCAACCTAAATATGCAGGTGGTACTGCAACTCAGCTATTGTGGGGCAGATCTTAGACAAGCACTGGTCATATGCGCTACTCCTTCCTACTTGTAGTTGTTCCACGGCATTCAAGCCCCTGATACTGTAATTCTTGGTCAAATCAGTGCCATTGTAATTTGTAATTTATGTAACATGGAATTCCATTAGACATTGATGATTAATTAATTGATTTTTCTCTCAAGACCTGGTTTTTAGTGGTATAGCTCTTCTAATGTTCCATAAAAAATCATTTTCTGCCTCATTCAAAATTGGTTTTTGTTCCTGGTGTCAATGATCAAAACATTTCTTTTTCCTTTACTCTTTCATTATAGTTGAGATGTCATTTGGACAAGGAAAACTGCGTTAAAGTAATTGAGATGTTTTCCGCTGGGTGTTGTGTGAGCTCATTGGGTTCTGTCTTGTCATTCTTCCTTCTGTGTCAGTCGCCTTTCTCAAATATGTATAAAGTTCGAGCAGCAAACCTCGAGCGTTCTTCCATTCAAAACAGTGTGTAACCTCGGTGTTTTAAGGAGCGAAGATATAACAAGTGCTTGTTCATCTTTTGGTTGCTGTTGAAGACATGTTTTTCCGTGCATTGAATCTTCAGGTACTTTTCTGATGAGCATTTTCTTTTGTTTTGTTCTTTCTGTTTCATCTTGTTTATTACATCTGCTTTATGGTTGCGTAGTCACTCCATTCAGCATGTGCGATTCTATTTGTGCATCAATCTTAGGTATTCAGCCTCTCTCTGTGTGTGTATATTATATTTTCTTCACCTAACACTTGGCAATTCTGTTCGGAGTTCTGGATGGCTTGTCATGTTATTACTGTGGATACACCTCTTCTTTTTCCTTTTTGGGAAATAATTTCAGGATGTCGGAGATGCATCATCATATGAATTCTTCTATTGAATGTGATTCCTTCCTATTATCGATGTTGTACTTTGTTATTGATATCTGTTTTGCTTTTTATCGACTTGAACATACATCAACCTGAAATATTATTGCACTAACTAAATTTACGTGAACCTGATGCTGGAAATTACAACTCTCAGTTATCTAGGAATGTGACAAGGTAGTATGCATGTTTGTTGCGTGTCTGTACCAAGCACACTTGTTACCAAACATGTAATTTTGTGGATGTGTGGTCTGGAAGTTCTAATACCGAAGTAATTAGTAACATAAATAGATTTCAGCCTAATAAATGATGCATTATTTTCTACATTTTTTCACTCTGTTTTAGCTTGATTAGTGCGTGTTTAATTGGTGTAGGATACAATCCAAAGGAAGTCTCTTCTACCAGTTGCAAAATGTTGGCCTGCATATTGTTGGTGAATGAATGTTAGTAATCATTTAGCTGAATAGCTGCTATATTATTTGTTCTTTTGGATTCCTTAAATTTCAACTATTGTCTATGGAGAAACAAACTTTGAAGCTTGGCAATTTTATGAATCTTTTGGGGAAAAACAAGTAGTTTTTTTAGAATTCATATAATACATTCTATTGGTTTTCAGTTCTTAAAGAACTCTATATTCTGAACAGCTTGGAAAGGTAACCTCATATTTTTTCATATTATCTTTGGTTTCAAATTGGATTATAGTGTGTTCACTGTCAGAAATTTGACTTTTTTTTTTTGTTGAGTTGAGTATTATCACATAAGCAAATGATGAAAGTTAGGGCATCATAGTAAGTTGACGTAGCTCTTAGATGCTTACTACTTTGAGCAGTCTCCTCTCAGGCTTCAAAAATGTTTGACTTGCATCCTTGGTTGTTTGGGAACTGGTTCAAAGGACCATACTGATGAAAAGGTAATTTACGTGGAAGCAAATAGACTTTTCAAGTGCTTTTCTTATTTTTATTTTTATTTTTTAGGCTGAAGTGCCTCCTGAATTATGGGTACTGATTGATATGTTCCAAAGTATTAAATATGCATATTGAGAATTTTCTTACTACTTTACCTGTTTGGGTTGAGAAAAGGTTTTTGAGCCTTGTAGAGTACCCTACTCATCTTTAGCGACTTCTGCAGTCTGCCGTATAACACATGCATGTGTGTTTGTTGCGGGAAATCTCTGGGTGCGGCCCTAGGGGATGAAGCTCAAGGCCTTGACCTTCCAATTGGGTTCTTGGCCATCTCATACTCTCTAGGGACTAATACAGATATGAGGATGGAAGGTGTTACAACTTTACTTGCAGTTATGCGCGGCAGAAAAGCATGCTGAGAAATCACCGACATTGTTGCAGGTTTATTGATTTTAGGTACAGCCTGCTAGTAACATCTTAATTTTTTCTTACACGTTGCAAGGTTTTTGCTATATTATGTTTTATGAGTACTCTGGGTCTTGATTGAATCTTTCACTGAACTTCAATCAGAGATCATAAAGTCCTTACCGTATAGTCCAAGTATTTATAATTGTGTTTTCTCCATTTGACTTTTTGAACTTCTCCCTTTAATTTACTTGGATCGGGGTGGAACAATATGTTTATACTGCCAAATGGGTAGGTGCTATTTTCAATTTCCTTCATGATTATGCGTATAACTGATTGCATTTATAGTTAGCAAGGAATTGGTGATACCAAGACCCATCAGAGTCAATCCTTGACATTAATGTCGCCAGCTGAATCGACATTACTTGTGGTTGATGGCCTTAAATTTTCTTTTGAGATGCACTAGATAGTTGAGTTATGAAGTTTAATAGTTCTCTATTCAAACTATTACTTCCGCCATTCCAAAAGTAGAGATATTTTTTATTCTTTAGTCCATTTTAAAATTAAAGATACATTTTTGTTTTATGACATTATGGTGACATGATGATCCTAATTTATCATTACTGTTTTCCTATCATTTCTACCATCACACCACCACTACTAAGTTCTTAGCTAAATTTAGGGGTATATTAAGAATATAAAATTATGCTTAAAAATCAGAAATATATCTCTAATGGAAAGGAGTATATTCTTGTGGAATATATCGAACTTCCTTATTATGTCTAGGATAAGTCTGTTAAGAAAGTAGTGCTTGTAAGTCGCTTATTGGCAACACAAGTTCAGAATTTATCTTATTCATTCTTTTTGTTCTTTTGCAGCCTTGTACTTCACCCAAGTTGTATTTGCTTATTGTACGAGTTCAGAGTTTGTTTTTGTTCATATGATGTTCATCCGAACCTGAAAACCCTTTTTTAAACTACTCTCATATCCAGTGTATTCTTTTGCTTTCAACTTTAAAATGCTGCAAGACTGTTGGTATCATCATTGTTTATATATATATGCTTCCTTTTATTCCAGTTTTATTCTTGCTTGAAAAAGCTTTTCTATTGTATGAATTTATTTTTTCTTTATTTCCTGGGTTTAATGATCTTCTGGATCACATTAGGCGTTCTAGAAGTTTATTGCTAATGGAAGTACTAGCAGGATGCTTGACATAGTAGAAAATTAATATTCAATGTCGACGTGGTATCAGGTATTACATTTCTACCAATATCACCGTTGAACCTAAAAATTTATTTCGAGTTTCCAAATATATTTGATTTTGGGCATCAATATTTTTTGCCACGTATAAATGAAGATGGAGGAAATACTATCATTTATATATTGAAGATTTTGAAGTATTGTCGACTATAACTTCCTGAAGTGAGGAGTAATTTGTGCCACGACCAAGACTTTGAAAAAAAATTAGAGGATCTGAAAGGTGAAGAAGAAATAAATTAACAACCAAACAAACTTTACATAAATGAATAAATAAGTGAGAATTGAATATGAGACCTAAATGTCACATAAGGACCTGGTGCTCCACGTTTATAAGATTATTATTGACTTTTTAAAGTCAATTAAGATATTTTTAAATTTAAAATTAAAAATATTTTTTTATTAAAAATTATGAAATAATGAATCTTACAATAAGTAGGTTGTTTTTTCTCTTCTCTTCCATATAGTAGTTTACAATATTCATTATTGTATTGACTACAAATTAAAAGAAATAATGTCAAATTTAAGTTTTAAAAACGATGATTGGTGGAGTAATAGCCATGTTTAATTTATGCATTATGGCTTTATTAGTATTGTAACAATGCATGGTCGTCTTCTTTGTGAATTTCTTCTTGTTTTTGTTTGTTGTTGCACAAAAAAAAGGCGACAATTTGTTTGGAAGAGAGGTAAAGTAACTACTTACTAACTAGGCAAGGGTGTGGGTTCTTTCTTCCGATCCTTCTTGTCGAGGATTATGAATATAATAATAGATATAGTTTACTCAGGCAATAAACAAGGATTATATTATATATATGGTCTCTGAAAAAGACCCACCCACCCAAAAAAGGTGTAAAATTAATTTTTATTTTTATTTTTATATGAAGGTAAAAAGTAGTAGTTGATATTTTATTATTTCAATTTGGTATGTATTTGTATCATTTGTTTTGCGTGTTTTTTTATGACAGAATGAAAGAAAGGAACCAATACAATACTTGAATGTTGTTACTTTTGTTTGTTGGTTTCTTCTTCTTATCTAGTCGGTCTAGTGGAGTACAATAATTAAAATTAAAAAAATTCTGGACTGTTTACAATCACGTGTTTATCATATACATGTGTTGAATTGGAGTGTCTATTTCTTTTTCCAAATAAAGTGGCATCCGGAAGAAATCAATTATACAACTTCTTCTTCTTCTTCTTTTAATATATATATATATATATATATATATATATATATATAGAATCCAGATCTTAAACGGACTGAAGCAACGGAACAAAGAAAAATATATATATATATATATATATATATATATATATAATTGGTATAACGAATAATTAAAATTTATTGAATAGGATAAAAGTAATTACCTTTAAGTATTAATATTAAAATTAATAAGAAGGTAATTAATATTAGTAATTGTTTTTTAGTATTAATATTAATTGTTTTTTATTACTATTATTAATATTAATTATTTTTTATTACTATTACTAATATTAATTGCCTTCTTATTAGTAATACTAATATTAATTGCCTTCTTATTATTATTACTAATATTAATTGTCTTTTTATTACTATTACTAATATTAATTGCCTTCTTATTAGTAATACTAATATTAATTGCCTTTTATTACTATTACTAATATTAATTGTCTTTTGAATTCTCATTTAATTAATATTAGTATTACTAATAAAAAAGCAAGTAATAATGAAGATACCAACCGCTACAAGATGTAGCGGCTTGATTTTTTTTTAAATGACTTCCGTTATAAGAAAATTGAGAGATATAAAATAATATTGTAATATTAATTGCCTTTTTTGCCTTTTTAATTCTCATTTAATTAATATTAGTATTAGTAATGAAAAGGCAAGTAATAACACTATAGTCGCTCCAGGCTGTTGGTATATAAAAGATATAAATTCCCTTTTTATCATTCTATTTCTCAAAAATGAGCTCACGTTATAAAAAAAATATTAAGACCAAGTTGCTACAAGCTATAGCGGTTGGTATATAAAAAAAATAAATTCATTTTATATCTTTTTATTTGGCAAAATGGGCCCACATTAGCAAGTTAATTTGATTTTTATTAAATTAGAAGCCGATAGGGTGTGTTGTTTGGATTGCAACAGTTTGTAGCGGCTGACAATATATTTTTTTTCATTTCAGTCTTCCATTTAATTGATCTACGGCTGACAAGTTGGTTACTAGAATAGTGTCTATAGCAACCAGTTGTTATGGATGAAAGATGCTCGTCAATTATTTACAATCTTTACTCTTAAGCATGTTCTCATTGAACATACCACATAAAATGGGTTAGAGGAGTATTATTTTGCTAAGCAAGTTCAACTAAAACAAGAATAAGCTCAGTCATAACCAAAAAACAAACAAACAATAACTCCATGTTGAGTGATGTACGCTCTGAATCTTTCATGGGTGGTTGTTAGGGTCTCTAATTATTTTATTCTAATTATATATATATATATATATATATATATATATATAAATTTATTATGCTTTTGAGTTGGTCAATGTCTATAGTCAAATTAGTGTGGAATTGTTCTTAGTTTAAAATGTCGGTGAGTTTTTTTTTATACATCTTATAAAGAAAGAATACTATCAGCATATACATGTGATAAAACATGAAGGGTCTCTAACAATAATATGCCTGAGTGGTAATATAAATTCTTAAATGAAAATTGAAAAGTCCAATTAAAATAATATTGTAATATTCAAAAGGACTAATTAAAAGCATTTGGATAGATAATTAAGGCAAATAAATACTAAATAAATAAAAGTAGCCACTTGCTTGTGAAAGGCCATTTTTCAACAGGTGTTAAAGAGAACCAATTAATTGTCAGATTGGCTTCTAGATGAAATTGGCAATCTTATCCTTTTACTTTATTATTTTTTGTCATGATGGGGTCTCATTGAACATGATTGAATACTATATATAGAGGCAGCCCCTTTCTAGAAGATGGGAAATACTCACATATCTCCCACATCTTGCATTAATAAACTAGTCTGAAATTCCCTACGATTCAAAGAATAAAAAGGTGAGCCACACAAGTACATTGAACAAGTGTCAAAGAAGCCAGCTACTACCCTTTTCCTCCTTAATCTTTATGCTTTTTATTAGTTTATTTATATATATATATATATATATATATATATATATATGTATATGCGTCAAGATTTCATTTCATCAACCTTCACATGATACAAGTCTAGTGCCACTTTAATAGATTTCTTGTTTGTGGAAAACAGAAGGAATCAAGTGGTTAGGAAAAGATGGATTGGAGGAATTGGAATAGTGTGGTTGATGCATCTTCTTTCATGCTCTTTGAGTCCACCGGTGATTCGGAAGCCGATTCTGATCTGAATATGGTGGCTAATTCATTAAGCGATGACAATATGGAGGTAACTTATAATGAGGTTGATGATGCACTATCTTGTTGCTCTGATTCATCTGAGACTGCTAGTGTTCCGGATTATAACGATGATCATGATCAAGAATCCAAGAAAAAGGAGCAAAACTACGCACATTATGATTATAATCCCCGTTATAAAGATGACGAAGATGACGACGCCATTGATCAAGATTGGACTAGTACTGGAAAAGAGGGATTTGTTTTTGCAAGAAAGAACAAGTCTCATGTTTATGAGGATTCTTCAATGGTGGAGCCAATGAAGAAAGAGGAGAAGGACAAGCTATTTTGGGAGACTTGCTTAGCTTCTTGAGTAATTTAGCCTTAAACTGGTGTTCTTTTTCTTTTATATTTCATCAGTTTTTTGTTTTTTTGGCACAACTTGTTTAAAATATTTTGTTTTTGATTGGGCCAAGAATCAAAGTCTCCCAAGTTATAGAACATATATACTTCTTTAGGTTTGATTCAATGATTTGTCATTACTGTTTCTTCATAAACCAAAAATGTACATGTATAATGAAGTATATATGTCAAATGATATGCCATTGTTTCTTCATCTTAAATGCTTATACTGAATTCTCTCCCACTTCTTTATAGAAATTATACTATATTGAAGCTAATTTTATTAGAGGTCCTCTTAATTTTACTGGCCTTCACTTTCATTATAGGAATTAATCGATAAGTTCCTAATTAGTTTTAATGTCTAACTTAACTTAATCATTAGTATGAGCTTTTTTTTTGGGAAAGCTAAAACATATAGAGAAGAGATTATGTGCGGTATGCACGTCATAGGACAGCAGTTAATTTGGCTAGCAGTCTTCCTTAACTGGTCTTAACTTTCATTATGAGTTAAGCTATGTAAAATCGTTCTTAGTTAGTTTAAACGTCTGGTTTAATATAATCATCTGTATAAGCTTTTTCTTTGGGAAACCACACAGTAAGTATGCCATTAGTATTTTACACAAGGCATGCATAAAATTTTTAAATGTTAAAACATTTTGTCTCCATTTGTAATCCGGAATATACTACTAATTCTTTAGAAAATGGCACCATAATGTCAGTAGTAAAGTGACTGAAATCCTATGTCTTTTTAATCACAAGCACATCAAATAATCATAAGCTATAATTAGTAGAAGAAATTTAAGCATAACAAGAAGGGAACTTTTGAAAACACATCATTCAAATTTTAATGGTAACTAATACAAGTTACAACTCCACCAATTTTCTTGGGGGTTTTCAAATCATCCCCTTCTCATCATATCTTTCGGACACAAATGCGAATCTAAATTGTTCAAAGTTAGAAATCCTAAGCTAAAAAGAAACGAACAAGAAAAGGTTCAGCCCCGAGCTGAACTAAAAACTCGCACTCAAACACAAGCAAATCACTCTCCTGATTGAGAAAACCAGAAGACATACGATAACGATTTTTTACAGAAGCAAGATGAGCTTGATCAGTCAGGCCTATCCACACTTGAAACACACAAAGTCATAGTAAAACTTGAATATGCCAATTTGTATACCACATCACTGGTGATTTCACAAAGGTTTGATGAGCTCTTATAGACTCAACCCCAAGTCTTCTCCATCACTAGTGCTCAAGCGATCATGTATTGAAACACTAGATTTTCTAGGACTAGTTGCATTCACTCTCTGCAAATCTCCGTCTAATTCCACCCTTGAACTGTTTTTTGTGTTTTCGTTATCATCCAAGAAGCGTTCTTCTATCCCACCAAGTGACTCAACTTCATCTTCATTTTCACTGCTGGTGTTACAATCAATTTGTTCATCATGATCTGATGGTGGTTCTCTCAGTTCACAGCTGGTATTCATCTCTTGTTGACTGTCTATTTCATCATCGGTCTGCCTATCAGAAGAACAAAATGACATTGGTGAATATCCTCCTACTGTAGTAGTCTCTTCGCGCTCTCTTAGTGTTTTAATTATAAGGGTTTTGAGCAAGTTCATAACTTGTACAGCATGCATCAGAGCTGTCAATGGATCGGACATCTGATCCAGAAAACAAAATGCAAGAGTTTCAACACATACGGTCTCATCTGATTAAAAACGCAAGCAAGTTGGGATTTTTTTAATGAGATTGAGTAATTTACCTGAGTCATATTTGGGGCAAAAACCATAGCAATGTTCCTAGTATTCATTTTGTTGGATTCCTCTTGCTCAACAACATCGGCCATGAGATCAATTGCCCAGTTGAGTAATTCTGTCTCAGTTGGTTGTAGCTGTTTTATGAGCTCAACGGCTTCCTCCTCCGTATTGCACTGTAAGACCTCTTCCGGTGAAAGTCCATCTAGAACGCCAGAAGGAAGCTCCCGGAACCAGGCTTTAATTAGGCCTGCCAAGCAGTGGACATCAATGTCTTGCGGCACAATGCCTCTGTTCAGCTGGTCCCTGACTTGTTCCTCTTTGCTGTTCTCTGGGTTTATACGGAATATTCCTTCAGCCTACAAAAAATTATTCGAAGAAACTCAATTAAAAAAGTGCTACAAAAATTGGTCGTGTTTATAATATGATTAATTGATTATACTAGTTGAGAAATTTTACGTTCAAGCCTCCTTGTTTGTATAACCTCTCCTGCATTAGCAATAGTATTGTAGGCACACTATTCCCTCTTGAATCATAGGAGCATTGCATTGATTGTGCTGAGACGCCAAACACACTAACACTGCAAAAACCATATATAAGAAGTTTAGCATTCTACAATAATTTCATTAGGGTAAAAAAAATGGGTTGTTCATCCATGAATTCGCCAAAAAGATAAGCAAAGTATATAACATGAGAGACGAAAATAATAATCACAGCTATTAGATTTTGAAGCCTATTTAGCAAGTGTAAGTTCCAGGTGTAGCAAAATCCACTTCATTAGCACAATGTAGTTCCCTTTACTTACTTAATAATGCTGGTCAGACTTAGCAAACGTACAATTCAAGAAAATCAGATAAGTATTTCCCACAACTTTCTGTTTGGTTGCCTTAAAAATACCCAGCAAAGAAATGGGAAGAATAAAATCTAAGTGTCATGATGTTGGTATAGTTAATAAGAACATAAATTATGAGTTTAATATTGTAGAGTTGAAAGTAATTGTTTAGCTTTCATGAATCCCAACTGAAGACACCCACAATTCCGCATAAATCCTACTTTTTCAAACCCAACGGGGCCTAAAAGGCTCGCAGTTGCTGTGATTTTCATCTTTTTCAACTACACTTGTTCTAGTATAGAAAGCAGAAACCCAAAAGACAATAATCTTTTGACCTAACTTTTTGTCCATCACAACTCTCCTCAGCTTAACCATGAGATCCGCAGTCATTTTATCTTTAGATTGCGCAAGGATTAAATTTTTTTCTTTCTCTTCTTGGACATGGTAGAAAGAAGATATTTAAGAATCAGTGTACGTTTTAGACAATTATAAGTAAAACCCAGAACAAGAATTTGAAATTTAAGAATACGCAACAGAAAAAAGAATATGAAGTTCAATTTTAACCCCCCAAAAAGAGAAAAGAAAAGAAAATGAAGAGACCTAGCGCTGGGGACTCTGCAGGGGATTTGGACTTCAAATTCGAGAGGAAGACCAAGAAATCCATGAAATGGATCAAATGTGACGTGGGTCAAGTGTTGAACATCAGTGGGCCATCCAATCTCCATTTGTTGAAGAGCAAGTGAGGAGCTGAATTCAGCTTCTTCTCTTTCATCTAGTTTGCAAGAAGAGAGCATAGATTTTCTGAGAGCTGCAAGAAGTAAAGTCAGTAGTGAGAGCTGGTTTTCTTGTTCTTCAGCAGCAGCAGAAGCAGCTCTTCTTGATTCCTTTCCCCCACACCCACCACCACCACCACCCTTTGATATCAACACCATTCCTGTCATCTTATTTTCTCTCTCCTCTCTCTACAATCATACACACTCTGTATGTAAACCTCCTCTGATTCTCACTAGTAATTTGAAAGTATGTGTTTGTTTGATGAATTAGTAGTACCAACTACCAAGTTCCAAGTCTGGATTCAGCACTTTAAAAACGGCCACTCATTTCAAATTTCGTATATACCAATTCTACTTACATTATTACCCTTACATCTGCCCTACATTTTCTAAAATGTCATTGCCCTTAATGCATATAAACTTATAAGTCATTTCAAAATAAACAGGTTTGACGAAATGTAAAAACTTTTTTTCCTTTATTTTTTGCTTAAGCTGAGTTGAATTTCAATATTTATTGGTGTTGGGCCATAATCCTTTTCTTTATTGGGTCGAAATTATTGAGGGCCCTCATGGATCGTATTATGTTAAGTCGTGGTTGGATCAGTCACTTGGGTCATTCTTATTATTTGGGCTTAGTTATTATATTGGCCCATTATATAAATTATCACTTAATCCCAATTTTGACCAGTAATCATTATGCCAAATGAAGTTTGACTATTGTGTCTGCCACTTTCTTTGCATGGCATTAATGAGGATGGGACTCAAAATGGCCGTGATAACAAACAGTAATAGAGGGATGAAAGTAGGTATTTTACTTTCTAATTTGAAGTACGGAAGTAAGGAAAAAGGTGTCGGGAAGGTGGTGGGTGGTGTACGATGCAGGATAGTGGAACATCGTGGGGCTAAGATCACATAAGAGGGTAAATAATACACAGACATTTTTTCATTAGAATTCTTATTCTATCTCTCTCGGACACTGAACAATATTTTTCTCTCCATTGTTGACCTTGTGATCGCTTTCTCTCAGACTCTCTCACGAAGCTATCCCTCGATGGTCGGTAGTCGAGCTTTTAGTGTTGACTTGTTGCTATGCGGGGATATTGAACGCGTCTTGGTGATTGGGACGTGGAGAAAGATCTGGCGTTAACATTGGCGCTAGAAGGAGAGGTTGAGTTCTAGTGTCCGAGTATTTTCAATCACAAATTGTAGGCTGCTCTCACGTGGAATCCATGGTGAAGAAGAATAGTAACGATTACTTCTAAAGGATAGTGATGACTATGACTTCGTCTTACCTGATGAGTATATGTCGAGGATTGATTGGGTCCTTCAAAGAATGCTCATGCTGATCGCTTACAAGCGGGTTTACGAGGGTTCTCGTTCAAGAGCCCAAGGTGATCTTTAGAAGAAGATCGATTTTTCTCGCCGAGAAGAAGACGACCATGGTGGGAAAAGGATAGAAGGCATCCGCTTAGAATCCTATCCGAAGTGGTCGTCGATGAATGACCGATCAAGAGTTAAAAAAGTCTACACTTTAAAGACATGTCTCAAGTAGATCCTTGGGATCAAGCGACCCAATGACCATTTTCTCCGATTGGTAGAAGAAGAAGGATATTCCATACTATTGGTCTTCGGGATTATGGTCGGAAGCGAGTAGATGAAGACCAATGACCATTTTGGTAGAAGAAGGGTATTCCGCCTATTGGTCTTGGGATTATGGTCGAAGCGAGTAGATGAAGACCCAATGACCATTTTTCCCGATTGGTAGAAGAAGGGTATTCCATACTATTGGTCTTCGGATTATGGTCGAAGCGAGTAGATGAAGACCCAATGACCATTTTGGTAGAAGAAGGTATTATACTATTGGTCTTGGGATTATGGTGAAGCAGAGTAGATGAAGACCAATGACCATTTTTCTGATTGGTAGAAGAAGGGTATTCCGCCCTATTGGTCTTCGGATTATAATCGAAGCGAGTAGATGAAGACCAATGACCATTTTCCGATTGGTAGAAGAAGGGTATTCCGCCCTATTGGTCTTCGGGATTATGGTCGAAGCAGAGTAGATGAAGACCAATGACCATTTTCCGATTGGTAGAAGAAGGTATTCCACCCTATTGGTCTTCGAGATTATAGTGAAGCAGACTCGAAGCGCAGACTCGAGAATCCCACCAGGGCACCGCATCGCATGGATACTCGTCTTCGGAGATGCCCATCTAAAGTGCGAGTTCGAATGGAAAAGATAAGACTACTCGAAGAGACTTTGAGAAGGTTTCTGTCCAAATCGGCAGAAAGATGATTGACAATCTTTGGTACGAGGAAAGGGTCAAAGAATGCTAAGACGTTCCAGTGGACTTCGGGCTGCAAAGACGCCTTCCAGGGAATAAACGACCTATTTTTATTCGGTGCCTTTATCGATGAAGCCCGCTCTCCTTTGAGATATGTTATTTGTATCTGGCAAATAGTTTGTTGGCGATGGGAGCAATTTTGGTGCGAGAAGTTAGGGTAAAGACACCGGTTTGATATGTAAGCCGTGTCCTTGGGGATGAAGAAATAAGACGATGATAGTTATGAAGAATCTGAAGAGTCCGACAAATTTTGGGTTGCTTGAAGGCTGCAGATGTTATTCGGAGGGTTCGTATGGATCTTTGTGTCAAATGAAATGGTTCGATCCATATCGACCACCAAAAAGATATATTCGATTTGATCTCCTATACCTCTTCATATGTCTGGGGGGTAGTCTTTGGGTCCATTGCCAGAATCAAAGTTATGACGGCGCCACTCATGGGATCGAAGTTTAAAACATTCATGAGGACTTGGTAGCTCATCCATAGTCTGACAGACACAGCAAATGCCACCTCGGTGTTAGGAGGTTCGGGTGGACTCGCTGGCCATTCGATGGCAGCCTTTTTGGTAGGTGGTCCTTATGAGTTTGTCAGGCCCTTCGTGGTAGGCAAACGTCATTGGTGTTAGGAGGTTCGGGTGGACTCGCTGACCATTCGATGGTAGCCTCTTTGGCAGGTGGTCACTTAGACCTTGTCAGGCCCTTCGGGGTAGGCAAGTGTCATCTTTCGAGACTTGTCAGGCCCTTGGGGTAAGCAAGTGTCATCTTCGAACCTTGTCAGCCCCCTTCGTGGTAAGCAAGCGTTGTCCTTTATACTTTGTGTCGCCCTTCGTGGTAAGCAAACGTCGTAGGCGTTAGGAGGTTGGGTGGACTCACCGACCATTCGATGGTAGCCTCTTGGCGGTGGTCACTTAGACCTTGTCGAGCCGCTTGGGGTAGGCAAGTGTCATCTTCGGACCTTATCAGCCCTTCGTGGTAGGCAAGTGTTGCACTTAGACCTTATCGAGCCCTTGGGGTAAGCAGTGTCATCTTCGAGACCTTGTCAGGCCCTTCGTGGTAAGCAAGCGTTGTCCTTTATACTTTGTCGGGCCCGCCGTGGTAAGCAAAACGTCATAGGCGTTAGGAGGTTCGGGTGGACTCGGCGACCATTCGATGGTAGCCTCTTGGCGGTGGTCACTTAGACCTTATCGAAGCCCTTGGGGTAGGCAAGTGTCATCTTCGAACCTTGTCGGGCCCTTCGTGGTAGGCAAGTGTTGCACTTAGACCTTATCCAGGCCTTCCGGGGTAGGCAAGTGTCATCTTCGAGACCTTGTCGAGCCCTTCGTGGTAAATGACGTTGTCCTTTATACTTTGTCGAAGCCCTTCGTGGTAGGCAAATGTCATCTCTTGGTTTTGTTAGGCCTTTCGGGGTAAAACAAATTCCTAATGAAGCGATCTGTCTTTACACTTGATGTGAATAAGTATTATCATTACTTTATTACGATTTTTAAGTGTTGAGTTGGTCACATTATTATTTGATCTTATATGTTATATGACTTGCTTAGTTATTGACTAACAGTTTAAGATTATACATTTTTCACGTTGATTGATGATGAATTATTGACAAGAAATGTTCAAAGGAATCCTAAAGCTTCGGATGATATCTTTAAGCTTCCTTATTGTCTCTCATTGTCCAGAAGTCAGTCGAGAGCCGGGTTTACTTTGGCCACTACAAGTTTGGCTTTTTATTTACTTCGGCAGACCTTGTACCCTTTAGAGTACATGTGGACAACTTCATTGTTTAGCTCGTTGGATTTCCTGAAATTTGCTTCAATCTCCTTGCGAACTGATCAGTTAGTGGTGGGCCCAAATCCCTAAGAGTCCGGAGTTCTCGAAGTTTCTCTTCAAGTTTTTGACGATGGGCCATTTGCTCTGCATCTTTAGCTTGGATATCTTTATTTTGCTTTCGATTTAATCGAGTTGGATTGGGTCAAATCTTCGATTTTCTTCACCAAAATTTCGTTTTTCTTCAGAAAATCGATATTTATCAGTTATGACTTGATGAGTGGCCCGGAATGTCTTCAAATCTTCTTTGGTTCGGGCTCTTCGTCAGAAACAACAATTTCAGCCAGGGTGTTTGGCCGAGGATCGGTTTCTGTTAGAGGTACTTGTGGTTCTTCGGAGGCCGGAGGATCTGCTTGGGTTTTCCTCTTTTTGGCGCGAAGGACTCGGATCTGTTCGTCAGAGGGCATATCGAGGAGGCACTCAGTGTGAGTTTGTGTGGGGATGTGTTTGGGTTTTCGGCCAGCTTGCTTTCTTCGGCAAAGGTCGGCGAAGATGTACTAGAAAGAAATCTGTCTAGATCCCTTCGGTCGATTGACGTTGGTTTGATCAGAGACACTGCAACAGATGAGGAATAATTGTTTACGATAACTACTAATGGAAATTGGGAGTTAAACAATGAAATGGGTTTGAGACTTACAGTTATGGTCGTACAACCATGCTTGTTTACTCAGAAGTCCGAAGCTCCATTCCTTAATGTGAATCTTCTCTAGAAGGCTCGCCATTTCTCTCACTCGTTCCGTTGAAATATTTAGAAGTTTGGAGAGATGCTGATGGAAGTGGTCCGGTTAGGTATGAAGGAGATTTCAGGTCCTTTGACAAAAAACCACTCCTTATGCCATCCTTGGTTGCTCGAAGGAGTGTATCCGGTTTCTATTTGAATTATTGTTTGAGATTTACCTATTGGGTCTTGGTAAGTTGTATCTTGGGCCTTTGTTGATCTCATTATAATTCCTTTTGTTTTGGACCGATTCCACTTATACTCTTTCATTAAACACCCTGTTTAATATAAGACTAGGGGGTAATGTTGGGCCATAATCCTTTTCTTTATTGGGCCGAAATTATTGGGCTCCTCCCTTGGATCATGTTATGTTAAGTCATGGTTGGATCTGGTCACTTGGGTCATTCTTATTATTTGGGCTTAGTCATTATATTGGCCCATTATATAAATTATCACTTAATCCCAATTTTGACAAGAATCATTATGCCAAATGAAGTTTGACTATTGTATACGCCACTTTCTTTGCATGGCATTAATGAGGATGGGACTCAAACGACGTGCCAGTGAACAAGCGATAATAGAGGGGATGAAAGTAGATATTTACTTTTAATTTGAAGTGAGCCAAGTAAGGAAAAAGGTGTCGAGGAAGGTGGGTGGTGTACGAGTGGCGGGATAGTGGAACATCGTGGGGCTAAGATCACATAAGAGGGTAAATAATACAGACATTTTTTTCATTAGAATTCTTATTCTATCTCTCTCGAGACACTTTAGACAATATTTTTCTCTCCATTGTTGACCTTGTGATACTTTCATCTTGACTCTCTCACGGAAAGCTATCCTCGACCGGTCGGTAGTCAAGCTTTTGGTGTTGACTTTGTTGAAGCTATGCGGGGATATTGAACGCGTCTTGGTGATTGGGACGTGGAGAAAGATCCTGGCGTTAACAATTGGTAAACCGTATTGCTAATAGTTATATCGAGTTTAAAAATTTATTGCTAATAGTTATATTGAGTTGTGCTTTCTGTATTAATTTTAACTGAAATTAAGCACACACATTCTACCTTAGCTGATGTCAAGAACCTGAGGCCTTCTGCTTTGGCGGCCTAGTCCACTAACTCGGGTAGTTTTTTTGATAATAGTATGAAATCTGTCTAATTTTGGAAAAAGGTGGAAGCAAATTTTTGAACGACAAGACCGTTGGGGCCTTGGGGTGGGAAATGGGTCCCCCTCTAAGATAGATACTTTCCTATTCAAATTTTGTATTTTGATTTATATTATGGCATTCACTTTATAAAAATGAAAAAAAAATACGTAAATTTTAAAAAACATTATGCAATTAAGTGTTTCAAAATTTTGTTACGGCATTTTTAATAAAATAAAATTACAATTTGTAATTATGTATTTTAAAACTTGGAACATTGATTTATTGTGGCGCCCAAAATTAGGTATACATCACCCATCTTGGGAAAATTTACACTTACATGTAATTTAAATACAACTTATTAACATAAGCGTAGTATACAATACGACATAAATCGTGAGTTTAAATACAAATATAAATCTACTAGATATTATACAAACTCAAACAAAAAGTCCTCATTTGATTATTATCACACTATTTTACGAATAGTGAGGACTACTAATGCTATCTTGAGGACCATCACTCGTTTCCGACTCGTCTCGTCGCCTATATTATCACTTCACAGAGAAAACGGTGAAAGAAAGGGTGAAGCTCAACTAGCCAAAGAAGAAATATTATGACTAAGATAATGCGAATAAATTATCAATAGTCTTGATAATGTTAAACCGATAAAATACAATAGACAACCCGGTTTAAGCTGCAGATGAATATCGCAATCCATTAAAAGAGTCAAGTAGAAAATAAAGTCTACTATCTTTTAGGTTTTAAAAGGTTTTTCATCATCTTTGTTATATTTGAGACTAGAACTTTAATAAATATTCCACATCATCGAATCACCCGCACTACTTCTGGCGAGGATATTTCTTTAGTATCACGACCACAATTATTCATGACTACGGGCGAGAATATTTGTGTATTCATTAATGGTCATGATCATGCCAACAATCGTCCATCGAATACACTACTACTAATCGAGGATTTTTACCACATCATTTGTAACATTACGGCATGATTACAAGAATAGTCTCTGGTCATAATCATACCAAGTCCATCTACGCACTATGTGCCACAGATGACTTTAAAAAAAAATATAAACATGAGGATGATGACAATGATATAAGAATTCAATAAAACAAGTTCAAGAATTATTTTATCCGGGAATTATTAACGCCCAAATTAGTAAAATTCAAGAATGATGGAAGAATATTTCCATGAAAGATATCTTTGGATGAAACGCAAATATCAAGGATATTCTACTAATTTCATGGAGTATAGAAGTCAAAGTTTTAACCTTATTTGGGTATAATAAAGGATGGAATAACAAAAGAAATCACCGTGCATGCGATAGATCGCGCACGACGAGTTATTCAGCGAGAATAATAAATAACGGAACCGGTCGTGTGAAATTCACCAAGCGGGATGTTCAACAGAATAATAAAGATGGAACCGGATCCGGTGTAAAACACGAGATAGGATATTCCAACGAGAATAATAAAAACGGAACCAGTTAGGTGTAAAAAACACATGACATGGATGTTCCAGCAGAATAATAATAAAAGCGGAACAGTCAAATTGTAAAAACACATGATAGGATGTTCCAACAAAATAATAATAAAGGCGGAACCAGTCGGGTGTAAAACACACCGAGCATGGATGTTCCAATGAGAATAATAGAAGAATGTCACCAAGTATAGGTAAACTCAGCGATCTGAGTTATTCCAGCGTAATAATAAGCGATGGAATAACAACAGTTCTCTTCATGAATAGGAAAGAATAACACCCCTTACATTTGGTAGGAGATTGAATCTTTGCAGCAGGTGTAGTAACAAAATACTCTTCTTCTTCTTCTCTTATTCTCTCTATACTTTCTCTCTCTATAACTTGAATGAATTAAAGTGAAAATAATGAAGCCCTAGGCCTCTATTTATAGAAGATTTCTAACCTTAGCACCGAGTGTGAAAAGGCAAGTGGCTTGACAGCGGCGGGTTTGGCGCCTATAATGTGAAACGACAAGTGGTTCGACTCTCTTGTAATGTGAAACGACAAGTGGTTCGACGTCGGTAAAGGTAATTACTATTAACGAAGGTAAATACTATTGACGAAGGTAAATACTATTCACAAGGGTAATTACTATCGACGAAGGTAAATACTATTCACAGGGGTAATTACTATTATTGAAGGTAATTACTATTGACGAAGGTAAATATATTGATTGTGAAGAGACTCTTAGATGATGACATATGAGCCCCCATAAAATAATCAAACTTACCACAAATCATTTTTTTTCATCAACACATATTTAATCTTTCAACAATTATTAATCATTTATAACTTGTAAATCTCAATTATTGATTTAATACTATAACATATTATACGGATGATACTATGACAATAATTGAATCAATAATATAAGAGATATGATCAAAGCCAATTCTTGTAGCAATAATTGAGCATAGGTGAGTGACTTCTCACGTAAAGATCAATAATCAATCTGGTGTCTTCTTATACGCAACCATGCCAGTATTCTTGTACTTTTACCACCTCCGGTAGTTCAGCAGATTTAATTCAGTAACACCTCCGCCGCGTTATTTTTATAAAATATTTTTGTCGCTTTTTTCAATCCGATCAAATAATAATTACATTGTGGGGTCCACCAATGATTGAGCCATTATGCGAATATTCCCTAACAAAAGAATATCTCTCTCAATTAAACGAATATTTTATAACATCTTGCATACTTTGCAAAATTTATAAATATTACCCACAATTATAACATTATATCAAATTTATTCCATAATATTCAAAAATAATATTTATAAAAAAAATCATCTTTATTTATAAAAGTTTGGTCTTACATTTATGCCTATGTATTTATTTATTTTACAAAGAATATTATTAAGTTCTTATGTTCTTATTGCCTAGATTTTTTATGCTCCATCCGTTTCAATTTTGACCATTTCTATACTTATAAATAAATGCAATTGTTATGCTACATTTTTAACTAAAAGTACATTTATATCCATAATTATGCAATTTAACAAATGAATAGGGTAAACTTGTAATCTAAACACTTTAATTGTCTAAAAAAGAGCAAAGTGCAGTTATTTTGTTACAATAAAAATTATTTAAAACATCAGATAATTTGGGATGGAGGGAGTATATTAATTTAATTAGTAATTGTTATATTTTTGGGTCCCAAATGATCCTATTTTCACCGAGTGAATTACTATTAATTAATCTAAAAATTCATAAACACGTGTTAAGTTCATTTTTCATATTTCTAAATTTCATAATAAATGTGTTTTAAATTAAGTTAATTTTACAATATAGAAATAAGGTAATATTATGTTTAGGATTACAATAAAATATTTCATTCGTAAAAATGAAATAAATATTATAAAACACTCGTATTCAATTTTCATGTTCGCATAAAAAATTTCGTATCGATTATGAACCTTCATGGCTTCATCATAATATTGCCAAACTAATATATACTTTTCATATGTTTAGATTTGTTGATTTTCTAGGGTTAAGATTATTATCGAAATCATTCAAATTTTAATGACCCCTCATTTATATTTTTGTATATTCATTTCAACCGTACAATTAAATTGTATTAATTTAATCCTTAACATAACAATTATTCCGTTTAAATATGTAAATTGTGTGCTAAGTAATGACTACACAAACAAATTAAACTCACCACCAAGATTAACGGTTAATTGGTCAAACTCTTCTAGAATAGCCCAGCCCAAATGAATCCAAACAGACCCTTTATATCTTCATCAAATCAATGGGCTTTTAAATTCTAAACTCACCACCAAGATTAACGGGTAGTTGATCAAAGGGTCTTTTACATAAGTATATAACAAATAAAAAGAAATTATAAAAAAAGTACATCAACTAAATAATTATATTAAAAGTGCAATAATGTATAATAATATCAACAATAGTGCAAAACAAGTCATTGTATCCAATCCAACAAAAATACAAATTCCTTAATTCAAGGAGAAAACTACTCCACTAAATTTGGCAGTTACCAAATAACCAAAAAATTCAAAAATAAATTTGGCAGTTACCAAATAACCAAAAAATTCAAAAATCACGTCTCAAATTTACGAAACCAACGAAGAACAAAAAGGAAACTTCATAGATGATTTTCTTCGTCCTCAACCGATTCACCATTATCATTTTCTCTCTTCGTCCTACTCTTGAACCTTCTCTCGCTCGGCCTCATTTTCTACTACAACCATGTCCACGTTTATACCAAGGTAAGTGTGATAAAAAATAACAATCGTTTGCATAGGAAGAGAGAGAGATAAGAGAGTGATGTGTAATGTAATATTGATAAGCGATAACCAAACATTCGTACCAAGGTAACCAAATATTTATATCAATGTAACCAAACCTTTATACCGAGGTAACCAAATCTACATCCACACCTGCAGTATGAATTTGTTACCTTGGTCTAAAAGTTTGGCAACCAATTTCATGTTGGTAAATAAAAAATAGAACACTGCATAAGAAAGAGAGAGATAAGAGAGTGATGTGTAATGTAATATTGATAACCAAACCTTCGTACCAAGGTAACCAAATATTTATACCAAGGTAACCAAAATTTTATACCAAGGTAACCAAATCTACCTCAACTCTTGCAGTATGAATTTGTTACATTGGTCTAAAAGTTTGGCAACTAATTTCATGAAGGTTTGGCTACTAATTATATCACATTCAAAAAAAAATTGGTAACTTAACAAAACTGAATACGACAACCAATTGGATTGTGTTTTTGTTTTGTTTTGTTGATTATTGTTGCATATGGTGTGTGGCTATGCTTAGGATGCAAATTGGGGAGCATACATTCAAAAAAATGTCTTAGCCATGTCGTTTTGCACTAGAGACTCGCGATAAGCCACAAGTTCAATTTGCTTTGGAAAGAAAAGCAAGCGATCATTGGCGTGGTTGGAACTATAAAGCTAAAGTATCCATCTAGAGCTTTTGACATGGCCCATTGCTCTCGTTGCTTAATTCCATGGGGTGCAAATGGTGAGGACAGAGATGACTTTAGATCTATTTGTCTTTGTCTACTGAAGTTTGAATATAAAAGTTTCAATTTTCTACTTGACCAAAAATTGCCAAATCAAGCTCTTCTACCTTTAGACTGCACTTTTTTGTTGTTAACCGGTGAGAGCGATTGATCTAAAGAAACCTCCAGAAAAAAATGAGATCCTTCGATAAAGATATAAGATGAGAATGGAGAAAGAGAGGATAGTGAAAGTAAAGAATAATAAGAAAAAAAAAAAAAAATATGATATTGGTTGTTGAGAAGAAAAGGGATTAGATGAGAGTAGAAATTAAAACCCATCAAATCTATTTTGGTGATCTCTCTCTCTCTACGTAAATCGTGACTTCTGGTTTCTTGGTTTGGGACCAATGTATTATTTTTATAAATAAATATAGGAAATGTAATATTTTTATAATTATTTTATAAGTGCACTATTATTTAATTATTTTTAAAAATATAATAAAAAATGTAATTCTCCCACCAGGGAGACTACGACTTCTAGAATAACCCAGCCCAGCCACGCACTATCCTTTTCTGTAAAATAGTACTCCATTCTTTTCTTCTTCTTGTTCCCCAAGAGAAACAGATTCCAAAAGGTCTCCCAAACCGCAACATTTGAGGTCTCTCTCTATCATCTTCCATTGGAGTATATCTACATTATACACTGCATTTTTCTCTATCTAAACTCCCTTTCTCTCTCTATATATATATACGCGAATTTTCAAATCTGTGTTGTACAGTTAATCGCCAGTAAATCGATCAAGATGATGATAAGAATTCGGAGCAGAGATGGGTTAGAGCGAGTTACAATCGATAACCCAAACATCACAATCGCCCAACTCAAAACCTTAATTGAATCCCAACTCCGAGTCCCAATCCATAACCAAACCCTCTCCACCAACCAAAACCTCCTACTCGCCAAAACCCTACCCCAAATCTCCCAATTCACCGACATGTCCAACCCCCAAACGCTAATCTCGTCCCTCAACATCTCTCACGGCTCCATCGTCTACCTGGCCTACGAAGGCGAGCGCACCGTCGCGGGACCAACTGCTCGCCCCGCCCCAGCTGGTTCATTTGGCCGGAAAATGACCATGGATGACCTGATTGCGAAGCAAATGCGTGTCTCCCGCCAGGAAAACCCTCATTGTGAACTCGTGTCCTTCGATCGGGATACGGCCAACGTTTTTCAGAGCTATGTCAATGAATCGCTGGCGTTTGGAGTGAAACGGGGCGGATTGATGTACGGAAATGTTTCTCCCGAGGGGAAAGTGGAGGTGCATTATATATACGAGCCTCCACAGCAGGGGACTGAAGAGAACTTGATACTGTTGCGAGACCCTGATGAGGAAAAGATTGTGGAGGCAATTGCAATGGGATTAGGGATGAAGAGAGTGGGGTTTATTTTTACACAGACGATAAGCCAGAATAAGAAAGATTATACCATGTCAAATAAGGAGATTTTACAGGCGGCGGAGTTGCATGGGGAGAGTGAGTTGAAGGAGTGGGTGACTGCTGTTGTGAAATTGGAGGTGAATGAGGATGGAGGTGCTGATGTGCATTTCGAGGCATTTCAAATGAGTGATATGTGTATTAGGTTGTTTAAAGAAGGGTGGTTCGAGACAGAGATTGGGGAAGATTTTGATCCTAAGTTATCGAAAATGAAGAAGGATGTGGTTGTTGGGGTAAAGGATTCTAGGGAGATTGATAATGATTTCTTCTTGGTGGTAGTCAAGATATTCGATCATCAGGTTTGTTTGGTTAAATAATATGTTTGCTATTAGTTATATCTTGTTTATTATATATATATTTTTAATATTTCATATCATTACATTGTTTTATGATTGCTATCTGGTTATGTATACTGCAAAAAAAAAATTGTAAATGGAATCTGGAGGTGTGTTTAGATCGGAAAATAATGTGCCTGAATTTTGATTGGCAAGTATAATTTGTGACAAACCTATAAAAAGGAAGAAGAAAAAAAGCTAGCATATTTTGTGAAAAATTTCATAATAGAATGGTATTTATAATTAGGAAGAATATCTTAGTTGTATGATAGTTAATATAACATAATGAAGTATGTGCTATCTTTTTCCTCTAGCTTTGAGCCGTCAGTGGCAGTTTATCCTTTATGCTTGCTTTTTATTGTGTTATACAGTATTTGTGTTTTTGTGTATTTGTGTGGATATGCATGCAACTGTAGGTGTCTTTCTAACGCGTTTGTTTGGAAGGACTAATTTTAGGTATTATAGTCCCATGAATTACAATCCCTTAGCATTAGTTTGTTTTGTGTTAAATCATGGGGACTATATACCTAATAGTATCCCTATTGCATGCCATGAAATAGGAATTCCGTATCTAAGTTCATGTAGGACGAGCCCGTGAATGTTGGTTGGAATAATATAGGAGGCTTTGGAAGCCCGTGAATTAGAAGTTGTTTAGTTTATTTAATTTGTAGTTATCTTATTAGAGTTCAAGTTAGGTTAGGAAAGTTGTCTAGGAGTATTATAAATAGTGATGTACTTCATTATTTTGATACATTGAATAATTAGAATTGATTGTGTTTTGTTAAAGATTATCTTTGTGATATTTATCCTTTATCCCAAAAACTCCGTCACCATCACCCAAAGATATAATAAATGGTTTAAGATAACAAACTTTTTTCTTTATCATTGACTTATTTGTTCACTTACCTCTCCCGAAGTGCTTAAATGTCAATTTCTAGTCAATCCTTCCCAACATTACGCATGTTGTTATGTCATTGCCTAATTCAAGTTGGTAATAGTACTTACGGATGCTTGTCATGCCAATGTGAATTATTCATTAGTCATTAGGTGTCAATTATTTTTATTTTTGGGATGGAGCTGAATTGTTTTTTCGGATACTCTTCTTCTCTTGAAGCTTTTGCTCAGTTATATCCTTACCAAACATTTCTATGGATATGTCCATATCCCCATTATCCAATTCTTTTCCTACTTGATCATGATTTTTTTTAACTTGGACTTGATTGATAAGATATTCTTGGATCATCTTAAGTTTATTTTTTCTTCTTTCTTGGAGAAAACCTTTTTCAGTTAGCTGGAGCTACAAAATATCTTAAATTAAATTTGCTTCTCTAATCCTTTCTTGTGTTTTGGAACTCTTTATCCCAACTTTAATGCACTTCCATGTTTGGCTTCTTTATTGGAACTCCTTGATCCCAATCTTCAAAGCACTTTCATTTGTTCCTAAAGGTTTGTGCTTTTCTTGCCCTTGTCTCATCAATTTTTTGGATGCCTATCATCTCTGCCTTTGCTACTAACTTACACCCATAACACCCTAACAAGTTTTCCTTGCATTTTACATTTCCCCCTTTATGTAAGGTACAAGTTCCCTGTAACATTTGTTTTGTTCTTTTTTCCCCTTAAAAAATTGTTGGAAACGTTGTTAACAGGAACTTGTTAAAGTGTATTGAATGCACTTAATTTTGGAAAGTGTTTTATAGAAAATTTTAAATATATATAGTGTGTTACCTTATTTCATGTTGCTACATAGATAATTAGGCGTGCCATTGTTAATCTACAAAAACTGGGAGGTGTGGTGTTGCAGATTTGCAGGTGAACGTTTTAAGAGAGGGGGGGGGGGGGAATTCCCTTTTGTTTTTTTGGGGGTGGGGGGGGAGGGGCGTCTTATTACATTCTAAATCTGGAACTGGGAGATATTCTGTGTACTCTTTGTTGCATAGTATCATTTATCTTGTGTTTGACGGGACACTGTTCTGAAGTTTTGGAATGTCTTTCTTTAGGAATATGCAATGATGCATAGGTAGATTCGAAACATGGTGCCTCTTCTCCTCCGTGGATTATTTGGAGGAAGACGAGATGATCTAGGCAAAGATGAAGCTTCTTTTAAGTGAGGGGAAGAGGGGAAGGGAAGGGGGGCGGCAGGAACTGAAGGCAAAAAATAATGATGACACAAAGCATTGCTTGAATAGTTGAATGCGTATAATATTTTGTGGTATAAGCCTTCTTTTATCCCGTGATCCATCAATTAAAGATATACGCGAGTTAGAGATAGGTGACAATATATGAAGGTTAATTAGAGCCACCACTACATTCAATATAGCTCATGTTGTAGCGTTCATTTGGTTGTTTTATCATCTCAATGTTTTGTATTCTTATTAGGCACTTGTTGCTCCCGAGGAAAGAGCAAATGAGATGTAGAACAGAGAGAGTTTTAAAACTGAGTCACTCTTTGCTTTTATTGCCAAGTCCCTCTTTGCTTTTATTTGTACTTATTTGACTTGGTTTGTATTGGTAGGTCTACTCCATTCACCTTCATGTTTCTTCTAGTTATGTCTTCATATTTTTTGTCAACTTTTCAGTATTCAACTGATTCCTACTGGGAGGCTTCTTAATTTGAAGTTCATTGATACTGCAGGGCCCACTTTCAACGACATTTCCTATCGAGAACAGGAATAGTCCCGTGACAATGAGGGCACTAAAGAACCATCTGGATCGAACAAAGAGTCTACCATTTGTGAAGCGGATTTCTGATTTTCATTTTCTGCTCTTGGTAGCTAAGTTTCTAGATGTCAATGCTGATGTTCCTGCACTGGCTCAGTGCGTGCAGACACAATCTTCTATACCTGAAGGTTACCAGCTCCTAATTGAGTCCATGGCCAGCGCCTCTTAATAAGATAATATGGCTGGAGTTGTTTGTTCAGTTAGCCAATATGTCTGTCACATTGATCTGTTCGGATGATTTCAACAAGGCTTGATGCTTTAGCTTTAAGCAGCTTGGTGCAGCTGTCTCGATTGCCTTTGGACGGACTCCGTTCCCCCTATACGTACTTGCAAACCAATTATGTAACTTAAATTCCAACCCTTGCTTCTAATTGTTTTTATATAATCATTCTGCAAATCCTTGCTGTGTGTTTATTTAGTTCATACATGTGCAATAAGTTTGGACAATGATATACGTTTTGGATGCCCTAAAATATATATTGATTTATATGTTTGTGTAAAATGGGAAAACAAATATGATATTACCTCCGTTCTTAAAAGATTGTCGTTTAAGGTTTTGACACATTGATTAAGAAATACTCCTTCCGTTCTTAAAAGATTGTCGTTTTAGAAGAAAAAAATTTGTTTCAAAAAGTTTGTCGTTTACAACTTTCGAGGAGAATAGATTATTTACTTTCTTATATTACCCCTACCTTCTCTCCTCTCCTTGTTTCAAGAAATTTTCTCCCTTGTATTAATAGTTTTTAACTTCCCATAAAGGGGTAGTGACGGAATTTTAAACAAATTTTACTTGGTAAATGATATTCTCTCCGTTCCTTAATATAGGTCGTTATAGAGTTGTGCACAATTATTAAGGAAATGATTGTATAGCATTAATTATAATATCAATTGTCTATATTGCCCTTGTATTGGAAGAAGAGATTGTTATTTATTGGACAGAAAATAGTGAGAGAACCAAAGTTACATTTAATACTTGTGGTAATATTGAAAACTAAGCAATTAATGCTTACTCGAAATTCTCAAACGACTTATATTAAGGAACAAAAATATTTCTCCAAAACGACTTATATTAAGGAACGGAGGGAGTATTTTTTTAATTCATGTGCCAAAATATTAAACGACAATCTTTTAAGAACGGAACTATTAATACAAGGGAGAGAATTTCTTGAGACAATTGGAGAAGGTATGGGTAATATGGGTCCGGGGGGTCCGGTACAAAATGTACCAGAAGTTAGTACGGTACCATGTTAAAAAAAAAAAAAAATTTTTTTTACCACAATTATGAGAATAATAAATAAAAAATAATAGAGCAAATTTGAACAAAAAATTGTATACAAAAGTATATTTTTTATTGAAAAAATATTTACAGTATTTTTTCAATAAAAAATATACTTTTTTATACAATTTTTTGTTCAAACTTGCTCTATTATTTTTTATTTATTATTTTCATAATTGTGGTAAAAAAAATTACACTGTACCGGTCGTTAGTGACAAACTTTTTGAAACAAATTTTTTCTTCTAAAACGATAATCTTTTAGAAAAACGGATGGAGTATTATTTTCACATTATATCTTTCATATTCTCGTGACGTAAAAATATTAATTTTCCTAAAGGTGACCAATCATGGTCACTAACACTCTGGACGGAAAAGAAAAAATATAAAATCTAAATTAGAACGTAAAAGAAAAAGAATATAAAATTTGAAATTTTTCTTTGTGTTATTTTTGAGTTTTTAATAAAAAAGAAAAGAAATTTTTTTAAAAGAAAATCTTGCATTTATGAGTTTCAATGAAAAGAAAAAAGAAAATATCACTTTTACAAGTTTATCATTCTATTAATACTGTAAAACAATAAAAAAGAAACAATAAATTTTCATTACATGCAATAACATGAGTAAGATAAGTTCGAATGAAATAGATACTATGAAATAAATATCTTCTATATCAATACTTAATTATTATATATAAAGGCAGCAAGGTGATTCATTCAATTTGGAAAACAGGTGAGTTAACTCAGTTAATTATAAAATTAACTCAGTCAATTTAAAAACCAAGTGATCGATTCATTTTTCTCTACCTCTGACTTTTCAAATCCTTTCCCTCGATTTGGTACAATCTGCCGCTTCCTCTTTAGTTTTCTTCTCACCTAAATTCAGTCGACTTTTCTTCTCTTTTCACTCTTCAGTCGTATTCATCATCTTCTTTTAAAATTTGATGCATATAAATTAGATCTGGAGGACAGTGATTAGGAACTGAAAGACATGTATCAATAGAATTGTCTATCTATAACTACCAGTAGTCAAACATTGTGGATAACTCTGTTGAACAATGGAATAGTTTCTATTAGCAAGAAAATTTGACAAAACTTTGTTGTTGTTTTTTTATCTTTAATCACACTTCCTATGCATAACGAACACTTTTATAAGGGTTTTATGTATTTTTTGAATGGTGTCTCAACTAAATATTATTCAAAATTATGTTAAAGGATCCTTTATTTGATGGATGAAACTGGCACCATCCAACCCTCCATATCTATTCAAAATTCAAACCCCATTATAGTATTATTCTCCGCTCCAAAAAAAAATATACATTTTATTTTCACTTGAGAGAAAGAAATACAAAGATCTGGGAATCTTAATGCCAAGTTAATTTGAAATGATGAACATGTCACTACAAGATTCATCAAGTGTGTCACTGTAGGCAACATCGTAGTCGAAAAAACATGCATGCTAATCTCTTACACTAGCAACACCTTCTGTAAGACCCCAAATTATTAATAAATGAAATTTATTTTTCTCTATTTATTATTTTGAAATAGTCGGGGTTGATTTGATTAATGTGGATAGTTATGGGTAAAAAATACGCAAATATTTGAATAAGCAGTGGTTATAAAATATTCATTATTGTCGGGAATATTCGTTTGGTCGTGGAATATTAAATCTTCGTCGGGGAATATTAAATGCATTTGTATAGCGATCTTTTGTGGGTCCCATGCTTGAAAGCGATTGGATGAAGAAAGCGACAAATATAAGTTGTTTATAAATAACAGTAGTGTAGTTATTCAAGATTATCTTGTTGGAATACCCGGTGGTTAAAACACACCAATCGCGTTGTTGAGCAAAGTAGCGCGCGGTATTGCACCAATTATTGATTCTTACGTGAAGGCCACTACTCGATAATTATTCTGTAATTCTTTGTTCGATTATTTTATTTTATTGATTCAATAATTCTTTGCATTGATATTTTATATTACGTTGTTTTGATAAATTGTCATTACGGTATTTTCCATTATCGAAGCAATAATTCATATTATCTGAATAATATTATTAGATAACATTATTGGCGATGTCTAGAAAGTTATGTACAGGAGAGGTTTGGTCACCTAATTGCTTGGCCAAGAAGGAGAAATTCTTATTGGAAAACCCCTCTTTCACGAGGAGCGGCCTAGTTGCCGATCTTGATTCTGTAATATTATTTGTGAATAATTAATTATTGATTTATATGATGAGGAAAATATTGATTGTATGTGGATATAGATGAAGAAAATTTTTAAAATGACAATTGTTGAAAATTAATATTTTATCTTTTTACGATAAAATAATTCATTTAAATATATTATTTTAATAATATATTAAGCTGTGATATTTTATAATGAATGTGGGATATATGAGTATATCTGAGGAAGAAGAGTATTTTGTGGTATTAAATGTTTAACACATATTTTGTGTGTTGGTGGATACAATTATCGATAGAAATTTGATTATAGCTTTGTAAAATAAATGCATTTATGCATTTGGTCAATTTTTGTTTGGAATTTGGAAAAACTTTCTTCTGTAAAGTTGTAGAGAATTGAATTTCCTATAAAAATTAGCGAGATTCAAATTTTACGATAAAAGGGCTATTTATTATGAATTATTGAAGTTCGAAGCTCAAAATAATTGATTTTAGAAGTTTAAATTATTTTAAATTAGAAAAACGTTTTTTCATTTTTGAAACTCATTTAACATGTGATTAGGAGGCTGAATTCAGATTGTTAGTGTGCATATGAAGTTGTGAAAATTATAATATTAATTTATTAAATTTTCTACTTTGGTGTTCTTAGCATTTTCCTATAAATAGGGTCTTAGGTTAGAATTGAAAATCACACTGAAGCTGAAGTTTTTCTCTCTATATTATCGAGCATATTCTTGTGAGTATTTTGAGTATACTTTGAGTATTGCTATGCGGTGCAAGTTCAAGTCATGCCTTTATATCGGTGTTCAACTAGAAATCTTGTCTTTCGAGGTAAAGGATGTTATTTTATTCGAAAATGATATTATTTCTTCAATATCATTATCTTGAAATATTGGTTGGAAATTTTTATCAAATTTGGAACTTTTTCATGTCGGGTTTCTTATTCATGAGATTCTTATTCACGAGTTACTATTCACGAAGCGTGAAGATGTTTTTTTGTAAAATTTTTATCTTTTGGTGTCGGAGTTACTATTCACGTATACGGCACTATTCACGTATACATATCTATTATGGATACTAGCTTTGATTGTATCCATGTTTTGATCATTCTCGAATTTTACTCCACTCTGATTACTTATGAAGTATTTTTGAACTTGGATACGAATCCTTAATATTTGTTTTTCGTTTCCTTTGGATTCGTTTTCTTTAAAATATTTTTCATCATCCTCGGTCTAAATGATGATATTCTTGAATATCTTTGGCAGTAGTGCAAAGATGAATGATTTCTTGATGAATATCTTTGGCTCGTAGTCAAAGATGAGCAGTGTTGAGAGATGAATATGACCGATCGATTAATATCTTTGGCTCAGCTCGTAGTGTCTGAAGATGAGCAGTGTTTTATTAAACGAACATGACCCAGTGATGAATATCTTTGGCTTTGTAGTGCAAAGATGAATATTTGATTCAGGATATATATTGATTAATATTCTGAGGATAAAATATCGACGATGAACTTTTAAATTCATATATAGAAGATAGTAGTTTGTGTGAGACCCCGTGATTTTATCAATAAAGATTTAAATTTTGTTGAAATAATTTTTAATATTATGGTGTGAATTTAAGATAATATTATAATTGTGGGTAGTATTTATAAATTTTTGCAAAGTATCACAGTGGTTATATTATATTCGATTGGTGGGGAATATTCGGTTTAGCGGGGAATATTAAATATAACGGCTCAATCATTGGTGGACCCCACAATGTAATTATTGTCGAATTGAGAAAAGCGACAAAAATATTTTATTGAAATAACGGCGGAAGTTTTACTGGTGGTTCTTTGTTGAACTACTTCGGTAGTAAAAAAATGCGATGTCGTGTGGTTGCGTAGTAAGCCTTGCGGTATTGATTATTGATGCTTATGTGAGAAGTCACTTCGGTTTGATTCCATTATTGTCGATTAATAATATGAATTATTATAGCGATAATGGCGTTTTGTTTTATTCGTATTATTAGCGTAATAAAGCGAAACATCTTTTATATAAAATAGAATACTTTATTAAAGTTATTACATAAATAGAATATATTATATTTTATTATGCATAGTGTTGCATAGTGTTTTTGATGTAGTGTTTTGCATAGTATTGCATATAGTGTTTGCATAGTAAAATGTTTTTATATAAATAGAATATATTATATTTTATTTAAAATTTTTTTTCTTTAAATATGGATCGTCAGATTAAAGTAAATCAATACGGACCGTTCATGGATTAATTCTTATGCATTCCATTTTCCTATAAATGAAGCTCATTCCTTCATTATTTTCTTACGAATTCATTGAAACTAGAGAGAGAAATTATAGAGAGAAGTTATAGAGAGAAAATTATAGAAAGAAGAAGAGTATTCTCACACTTCAACATGGCGCCCCCAAAATAGGTATACATCACCCATTCGGTTATACAATACATGATGCGAAACAACTACAACTTTATTACTACAACAATGAAAGCGTGAGTTTAAATACAAATATTATCTTCAGACAATATCTATACTCAAATAAATCTTCATCACATTTATTGATACATTATTTTACAAAAATGGTGAGGACTACTAAACAATCCTTTCTAAAACCTTCATTCCATACCCCAGGCTGCATTTTCATTTATATTCTCGCCTCCACGAGAAGAATGGAACAAAAGGAAAAAGGGTGAGCTCAACTAGCTCAATAAAGAATATTATGACTAAGATAATATACAACAAATTATCGTTAGTCTTCAACGAGGGAAAAATTTAATAGAATCTGATAGACAACAAATTTTAAATCAATATTCATGATGGAAGTAATAATTCATTAGAAGAGTTAAGTAGAGAATGCAAACTACTATCTTCTATATATGAATTTAAAAGTTCATCGCCTATCTTTTATCCTGTAACATCAATCCATAAACATACGGAATCAAATATTCATCTTTGCACTACTGAGCCAAAGATATTCATCGATTAGTCATATTCATTTAAACACTGTTCATCTTTGCACTTCTGGGCCAAAGATATTAATCGATCGGTCGTGTTCATCTCAACACTGCTTCATCTTTGCACTTCTGAGCCAAAGATATTCTTGAAATCATTCATCTTTATTTCTGAGGCCAAAAGATATTCAATAATATCATCATTTAAGGCGAGGATGATGAAAAATATTTTAAAAAGCGAATCCATTGAAACAAAATGACAAGGATTAAGGATTAAGGATTAGTACTTTGTTTTATCCATGTTCAAAAATACCTCAAAATAATCGTAGTGGTGTAAAATTCAAGAATGATCAAAACATGGATCTGATCGGAGCTAGTATCCGAATAGATGTTTTGGACAAAAAGAAGAAATTTTATTTTTCGGTGAATAGTGTCAGATATCGTGAATAGTCTTAGTATCGTGAATAAGTAACTCAGACACCAAAAGATAGAAATTCCATAAAAACATTTTCACGCTTCATAAATAGTACTTGTGAATAGTAATTCATGAATAGTAACTCATGAATAGTAACTCGTGAATAGTAACTCATGAATAGTAACCCCGACATGAAAAAGTTCCAAATTTGATAAAAGTTCCAACGATATTTCAAAGATAATGATATTGAAGAAATAATATCATTACGAAAAAAATAATATCCCTTACCTCAAAGAATCGATGATTACTCGGAAGGAAAGGTGGAAGTGATCTTTGAATGAAACTTATCTTTGAGCAATGAACTCTCAAAGTATCTAAATACTCACAAAATCGCTCGATAATATATAGAGAGAAGAGAAAACTTTGTTTACGGTGTGATTTTCAATTCTAACTTAAGCCCTCTATTTATAGGAAAATGTTAGCCAGCACCAAGCGGACTTGACTGCTACACGATGGCTTTTACCGCTACTATTGCCACCCACCACATTTGAAATAAAATTCAAGCACATTTCTTCACCTGAACCACAAGAGTGTGGCGACCCCAAAATAGGTCCATTCCATCCGACCCATTATGTAAGTCGCCAAAAACATGATGCGAAATAACTACAACTTTATTAATACATTTGTCGTGCAAAATACGACAACACATAAACTGTGAGTTTAAATACGAGATATTATCTTACAAACAATATTTATACTCAAATAAATCCTCATCACATTTATTGATACATTATTTTACAATAATGGTGAGGACTACTAAACAACTCTCTACAGAACCTTCATTCTATACTGACAAACTAGTACTCGCTACATTCTCGCCTCACGAGAAGAAAAATGGAACAACAAGGAAAAAGGTGAGCTCAACTAGCCCGATAAAGAATGTTATGACTAAGATAATATACAACAAATTATCGTTAGTCTCCAATGAGGGAAAAATCGATAGAATACAATAGGCTGACAAGTTTGAGATCAATATTCGCAGCGTGAAATAATAATTCATAGAAGAGTTCGTAGAGAATGAAATCTACTATAATCTATGAATTTAACGGTCCATCATCAATATTTTATCCTGTAACATCAATCGATATTCATCTCAAATCAAATATTCATCTTTTACTACTGGGCCGAAGATATTCATCAATCGATGTCGTATTAAATCATCTCAACACTGTTTCATCTTTGCACTAAAGGCCAAAGATATTCATCAATTCATCATGTATTCATCTCGACACTGTTCATCTTTGCACTAAAGGCCAAAGATATTCATCGATCGAGTCGTATTCATCTCGACACACATGTTCATCTTTGCACTAAAGGCCGAAGATATTCTTGAAATCATTCATCTTTGCACTCTGGGCCAAAGATATTCAATAATATCATCATTTAAGGTGAGGATGATGAAAATATTTTTAAAGAACGAATCGATTGAAACAAAATGACAAGGATTAAGGATTAAGGATTAAGTACTTTGTTTTATCCATATCAACAATACCTCAAAAATAATCGTAGTGGTGTAAAATTGAGAATGATCAAAAACATGGATCTGATCAAAACTAGTATCCGAATAGATATTTTGGACGAAAAGAAGAAATTTTATTTTAAATTGAATAGTCAGTATCGTGAATAGTGTCGTATCGTGAATAAGTAACTCAGACACCAAAAGATGAAATTCCACAAAAAATATTTTCACGCCATGAATAGTACTCGTGAATAGTAAACTCGTGAATAGTAACTCATGAATAGTAACTCATGAATAGTAACTCATGAATAGTAACTTGAGCATGAAAAAGTTCCAAATTTGATAAAACTTGGATCGACATTTCAAAGTATAATGATATTGAAGAAATAATATCATTCTGAAAAAATAATATCCCTTACTTGAAAAAAGCGATTGCCGGAAGGAAAGGTCGGGAAGTGATCTTTGAATGAAACTTATCTTGAGCACCCAACTCTCAAAGTATCTAAATACTCACAAAATACGCTCAATAATATAGAGAGAAAGAGAAAACTTTGTTTACGGTGTGATTTTCAATTCTAACCAGCCTCTATTTATAGGAAAATGTTAACTTGGCAAAGTAGACATAACACCGCAACTTTGATGGCTTTACACGCTACTATTCCCACCACCACATTTGAAATAAAATTCAGCACATTTCTTCACCAACCACAAGTGGGGCCCACTCAATTCTAGAATTTTCCACCAAAATCAATTATAACCCTAATTTAGAATCCGACACCTCTTAAAATTCACAACAAATCATTCGTGCATTTTTAACGGTTCAAAATTTGTGGACATATACTCAACTTATGTATGTATAACATACCCAAAAATTACCACAATCCAACGGTCGGATTAAAAATTATAACTCACATAATACATCGTAAAAATCTTGATTTGATTTTTAATACCTCCAATCAAACAAAATACAAATAAAACATCTCAAAGCATTAATTCCTTTCATTAATAACCACATAAATAAATCCATCATTTATATTCATATAAAATAAATATTTCCTTATCATATGAATCAATAATTAATTATTCACAAATAATATTCGAGAATCACATTTATATATGACCAGAACATTCCCGGGAAAAGGGGCTTTCCGATAAGGATCTCTCCTTCTTGTGGCTTATGATTAGGTGACCAAACCTCTCCTTGAGCCAGAACTTTCTAGACATTGCCAATAATGTTATCTAATAATATTATTCAAATAATATGAATTATTGATCGATAATGGGAAATATTGTGCGGTGACAATTATTGAACAATGATAATATAAAGTATCAACGCAAGCAATTATTGAATCAATAAAATAAAATATTGAGCGAGTAACTCACTGTGAAAATTATTGAGTAGTGCCATCTTACGTCACGAGTCAATAATTCAACAATCTTATGCATGCAATCTGGTAATGCTTCTTTTGTGCGACCACAGCGTATTCTTTGTATTTTAACCATAGGGTATTCAATGATCTTAATCGGTAACAACTACTAGTTATTTATAACCACCCAAACTTTGTCGTTTTCCTCATCCAATCGCTTTCAGTTATGGGGCCCACACATGGTGCTGCGCGTAAATACGAATATTCCCGAAAGCGATCTGAATATTCCACGACCAAACGAATATTCCCAAACAACAATGAATATTTTATAACCACTTGCTTATTTTGAAATATTTTTAGCATTTTACCCATAACTAACCACATTAATCAAATCCACCCTTACTATTTCAAAATAATAAATAAAGGAAATTCCTTTTATTTAAAAAAATTAGGAGGTCTTACAACAAGTGGGGCCCACTCAATTATAAATTTTCCACCAAAATCAATTATAACCTAATTTAAGAATCAGACACCTCTTAAAATTCATAACAAATCATTAGTGCATTTTTAACGGTTCAAAATTTGTGGACATATACTCAACTTATGTATGTATAACATACCCAAAAATTACCACAATCAGCGGTCGGATTAAAATTATAACCCCTTAATATATCTCAAAATCCACGATTTAATTTTTAATACCTCTAATCGATAAAATCTTGATAAAACACCTCAACAATAATTTCTTCATTTATAACCACATAAATAAATCCATCATTTATATCCACATAAAATAAATATTTCTTTATCATATGAATCAATAATTAATTATTCACAAATAATATTACGAATCACAATTATAATGACGGTAGTTCCGAGGAAAAGGGGCTTTCAATAAGGATCTATCCTTCTTGGCGGCATGATTAGGTGACCAAACCTCTCCTTAGGCAGAACTTTCTAGACATTGCCAATAATGTTATCTAATAATATTATTCAAATAATATGAATTATTGATCGATAATGGGAAATCTTGTGCGGTGACAATTATTGAAACAATAATAATATAAAATATCAATATGACAATTATTGAATCGATAAAATAAAATATTGAGCAGTAACTCTTTGTGAAAATTATTGAGTAGTTATATTCTACGTAAGGATCAATAATTCAACAATCTTATGCAATCTGGTGTAATCTTCTTCATGCAACCAGCGTATTCTTGTATTTTAACCACCGGGTATTCCAGCAGTCTTAATTTGGTAACAACTACGTAGTTATTTATAACCACCCAAACTTTGTCGTTTTCCTCATCCAATCGCTTTTCCAGTTATAGGGCCCCATGGCATTGCTTATTGCTGGGCAAATACGAATATTCACAAGCGATACGAATATTCCACGACGAAACGAATATTCCCAAGCGACGAATATTCCACGACCAAACGAATATTCCCAAGCGTGAATGAATATTTCATAACCCACTTGCTTATTTTGAAATATTTGCGTATTTAACCCTTAACTATCACATTAATCAAATCAACCCTTCTTATTTCAAAATAATAAATAAAGGAAATTCCTTTTATTTAAAAAATTTTGAGGGTCTTCTGACTCTCCTCCTCCATGAAATTTCGTCCTCGAAATTGGCGACGATACACAGTGTTTGAAAGGTGAGGATACCTCGCTTTCATTTCGTTTCAATTCCCAAGTCATTTCTCTATAGCATGATTTGTAAGACTTAAATTTTTTTAAATAAAAGGAATTTCCTTTATTTATTTTGAAATAATAAGGTGGATTTGATTAATGTGGTTAATATGGGTAAAATGCAAATATTTCAAAATAAGCGTTGGTTATAAAATATTCATTGTTGTCGATGAGATTCTTATGTGAGATGTTTTGTGATTTATTACCGTGAATTAATGAATTATTGAATGATAATTGCGTTAAAATAGCGGTTAAATATAAATGATGAAAAACGATGTGGTGATGCAGTGATAATATTGATGATGAAATCAGTTGTGAAATGATATTTGAAAGTTTGGAGTTAATGATGTTAATTGAATTGATTGATTATGTGGATTGTTACAATGATTAAAATTGATTTTGGTCAGATTAAATTAGAATGGATATCTGTGATTTTGGTGTCAGAATGGGCTGTAAATTATAAGTGGGTTGCAATGAATGATGAAATGGAAATGTGCTGAATTTTATTTCAAATGTGGTGGGTGGCAATAGTAGCAGGTAAAAGCCATGGGGTGGTCGAGTCTGATGCCGGTAATTTAACATTTTCTATAAATAGAGAAATTTGAGTTGAATTGAAAATCACACGAAACAAGTTTTCTCTCTTTCTCTCTCTATATTATCAGTGTATTTTGTGAGTATTTTGATTATACTTTGAGTATTGTTAAGCGGTCAAGTTCCTTGACCTTATATCAGGTGTTTATTTAGAAATCTTGTCTTTCGAGGGTAAGGGATATTATTTTTTAAGTAATGATATTATTTCTTGATATCATTATCTTTGAAATATTGATCTGAAGTTTTTATCAAATTTGGAACTTTTTCATGTGGGGTTCTTATTCATGAGTTCTTATTCACGATTCTTATTAAATGAGTTATTATTCACGATTCTTATTCACGAGTCTTATTAAGTGAAGCGTGAAAATGTTTTTTGTGGAATTTCTATCTTTTGGTGTGAGATTCTTATTCACGTATCGACCTTTATTCACGATATCTGACCTTTATTCACGTATCTGGCCTTATTCATAGAAAAATAAAATTTCTTCTTTTTAGTCCAAAATATCTCAATACGGATCTAGCTTTGATTGTATCCGTGTTTTGATCATTCTTGAATTTTACACCACTATGATTATTTTTGAGGTATTGTTGGACATGGATAAAACAAATACGAATCATTAATCCTTAATCCTTGTCATTTTGTTTCCTTTGGATTCGTTCTTTAAAAATATTTTTCATCATCCTCGGTCTTAAATGATGATCTTATTGAATATCTTTGGCTTTATAGTGCAAGATGAATGATTCTGAAGAATATCTTTGGCTGTATGATGCAAAGATGAGCAGGTGTTTAAATGAACATAATGAAGTGATGAATATCTTTGGCCTTTAGTGCTGAAGATGAGCAGTGTTGAGATGAACATGATCGATTGATGAATATCTTTTGGCTATGATAGTCTGAAGATGAATATTTGATTTGAGATGAATATTGATTGATATTCTGAGGATAAAATATTGATGATGGTATTAAATTCATAGATTATAGTAGATTTCATTTCTACGTAACTCTTACATGAATTATTATTTCATTGCGAATATTGATGCGAAACTTGTTGTCATTGTATTACATCGATTTTCCTGTTGGAGACTACGCGATAATTTGTTGTATATTATCTTAGTCGTAATATTCTTTCTTGGGCTAGTTGAGCTCAACCTTTTCTTGTTGTTCCATTTTCTTCTCGGGAGGCGAGAATGTGGCGAAATCTTAGTCGGGGTATGGAATGAAGGTTACAGAGAGAGTTGTTTAGTAGTCTCACCATTTTGTAAAATAATGTATCGATAATTATGATGGGGATTTATTTGCGTGTGGATATTGTCTAGAAGACAATATTATATTTAAACTCGGTATATATTATGCGTATTTCACCGCGACATTTGTATTATTGAAGTTGTAGTTTGTTTCTTGTACCATGTATTTGGCGACTCAGAATGGGTGTTGTGTATACTATTTTGGGGCGTCATGGTTGGTATCGAGCTTAGGGATATGATCTACTGGCGGAGATGGGGAATAGAACTAGGAGGGAGGCAGAGTAAATCCTTTCTTTAGTGTGTCTACTAAGCTTATTTGTTAGTTAATCGATATATATAGGGATATTATGTGATATATTGATTTCATAATTAACCCTTATTTTATGGCCGATATTTGAGAATGTATTTGAGAATATTATGATTGGAGTAAATGAGGCCAGTGGAGATGTCTGTCTTTACAGCGAGGAGAGCGTCTGACAGTGGCAATGTTCCTCGTGAAGCAATACCAGCTGGCGGATGATGAGCGAGGGGATGTTTAGAAGCTTTTTGCGATTCATTAAAATCGGAGACGAGGAGACTCGTGTTCAAAATCTGAGGAGGAGATGATAGCAATTCACGGGTGGTCACGGCATTGACGGTTGATGAGTTGGGACCACGAATTTAAGGGAAAGCGGATCCGATTATAGGCGGAAACATGGGTGAAACAAATTGCGAGATATTGATGTCTTGGGATGCGGAGGAAGAACGAAAGTTCCATTCGCCTGCTTATGTTAAAGTGGCGAGGCTGATTCTTGGTGGGAATACGTGAAGCGT